>JANTCA010004337.1:0-10280 GCA_024741275.1 Chironex yamaguchii
AATAATAATAATAATAATAATAATAATAATAATAATAATAATAATAATAATAATAATAATAATAATAATAATAAAGGGACATATATTGCGCCATATCTCCTCAGGGCCCATAGGCGCATTACAAACAAACTGGGAATAAAACAGAACCTTTTGTCTACATAAATTATATGTTCTCCAAGTTACAATGTCTACGAAATAAAAATGTCTTCAATTTTTTTCGAAATGTTTCTACCGAGCTTGCTGCCCTCAGTGAATATGGCAGTTCGTTCCAGAGACATGGGGCAACATGAAAAAAAGATCAGTCCCAAGCTATTACCAAATGTGTTCTCTTTATTGCAAGCAGGAGATCATCTTTCGCTGATCTTGTTGCATGAGGAATTCACTTGTGGTAATGCAACTTATTTCTGGTAATTGCATTTAATACATCAAGGCTCAAAGTGCGCGGAAATGTGATATACAAATGACTTAGTGTGGATGCATTCTAAGGTAGTTGCAAAAATTGCAATAATAAAGATTTCAAAGGTCAAAGCTCATATCATGCATTTTTTTCCTTTAAATCTTTCGGGCTAATTTGATATTTTCATATCAAAACTTCCAATTGCTAATCAAAATCATCTCATTAACTCCACTTCTACTGATCTTTATTACGACCGATGGTACTATTGAGAGTGGCCAGCGCTGGGACTTGAACCCATAACTTGCTACATTCAAGCTTATAGCCTTAGCAAAGCAGTGCGTTTTGTTCAGTTACTAGCAACGTGCAGAATTTCTTCTGCTTTGAAGTATTTTACGTTCACTGGATTGGTGTGCCAATTTGTAGTCAAAAGGAATTTGAAAATTATTATAGACACCGTTTCCGTCGTCGGTAGTCACTTGATATCGACGACAATGAAAATCATTCGGCGCTTCTACAATGCCGCTCGAGTGCAGTCATTCCTGAACCTATTCAGCAAATTCTGCCTCACTTGCATACGCAATGTTTATGTGTGAAACATCAGCAACCATGTGCTTGCAAGCATGTATTCCTTCTTGCTTCCACAATTGTTACTGATTTTCTTATTGTTGCTCCTTCATTGTTTGCAGTTAAGATTTCCTGGTACCATTTATCAATTCTCGCGATGACACTATTTATATTACGATGGACAACTATTGTGTTAGATGAGGACATAATGTCCAAGTGAGGTGGGCAATTCATTTTCTTCAGATGCTTCTTAGGAAACTTTGATACTTATCATGGACAAATCCTGTACATTTATATTGCAAATTACTTTTTATTACCGACTGATCTGGTGCAGGGTAGACTGGGCTGGTCAAAGGGCTGTGATGTGCTGGAGTGCTGTGTATTGCATATGTTTGATTTACATTGTACATCTGGTAGTTTTAAATTATGCCTAACAACAAAAAAAGGATTGATTGACAAAGGTTATCGACACCAATCTAGCTGCAGCCTAAGAAAACATTGACAGTAGACACAAAAACATGTTTATCGTCATTTACTTTTTGGACCAGGGTGGTTACCGTCTCATAGTCAGGCAGAGGTTTTGGAGAAACTAACATATTAGGCGGCACTTTTGATATTAAGAGTGACTTGTATTTTCTATAATTGACAAAAAGTATTGAATCGGAAAGTCGGATGTTAACTACATCACTGAACCAACATCAAAATCTAGACGTGGCTATAAATAAGGCAATAAATTGGCATTTTGTTTAATAATTTTGTTGAATGGGTATTTGTAGCATATTTCTTATCCAGCGTAATTGATTCCTGTGTTAGCTAATTTTACTAGAAAGTGAGCTCTTTGTGAGAGTAGTCTCCAGTTCCCTTCTCACTAATGGTAGTTTATTTGTGGTGGCATGGGTTTGAGCTCACAACCAGTGGCTTGCAAGATCGTAGTCTTATCTACTCCACCATGGTAGCTATTAAATGAGTTTACTTTGAGCTTCAAATATCAATGTTTAAACCAGTGCGCGAAAAGCATGACTTGTAAACCCGATCAAATTCTACATTCTACTTTGATCTCAGCAACGTGACTTATATTTTCTCAAAGTAACAAAGTTTCTATTTATGTCTTTTTTGGCTGAAACAAAGTAATAAAGTGAAGTTCCAGTTGAGTAGGTTTAAAAAGGCTTATCACATGGATTTTGAAAGTTGCTTTCGTAATGAGCATGGGTGAGTGAGTGAACAATACTACATATAATCCGTATATCTTTATCAACATCAATTTCATGTATCAGTGTACACTGTCGCGTTGTCAGCTTAATAGCAACAGTACAAATAACATTAAATGTATCCAACCTATTGAGTCTGTCATAGTATTAATAGTCAAATATGCCACGCCATCGCTTACGCCATACGTTTACTCGACACCAACAGAAGCATTGCAATGTTTTCTAAAGATGTTAACTTTTCGCAACACTTGTTACTTACCCATGAATATCGTTATCCATAAGGGCTCATAACCTGCCCGTCCTGGCCCCGAAATAGCAAGTTAAGGAAACTTTTATGAAAAAGTATTTTCAGTTGGTCACATGAAATGTTTATTAGGCATTAAAAATATAAAGGAACCGAATGATTTTTAAGATGACAAAATGAATGAACACACAACTGATACTCTGTAGGCCCAAAACTTTAGGATGGATAGCTTACGACACCAAAATGGAAGTAGCATTTGACCCTATAGTCATTATACACTAAGTTTGTGGTATTATACTATTTTGATGACTGCTTGGGTGCTTTTGATCGGGAGCACTGAGAAAGGGATATGCTAAATAGAGAAAGGGTAAGTCGGTTTGCGTTATAGGACAAAGAGAAGTTGGAAGAAAAAACACAAGGCGGAATAAGATGTCACTGAAAGGAAAGTAAAAATAGAGTTGTAAGAACGTAACGTTTGCAGACATTTTGAGTTGCGTGGTGTCTAATGAGGTACATAACCTATCAGATACAGTATTCGAATTTTTGATAGCTTAAAGTTCCATAAAGCTGTAAGTTTGCAAAAGTTGAAATTGTGCATAGTTCTATTTTGTACTATTGAAACAGCTATATCGAACAGGAGGATAGACCCCTAGTAAGCTAAGTGAGTAGAGCAGACAAATGGAATGTATATTTGCTCTAAAATATTATTTTTCTTCGTTTAGATACTTGTTTATTATCTTATAGTTTTAACATGAGTCATCTTTTAAAGAAAATTAACTTGACTCATGTGATATGATCTATCTTCTCTTAGCTCAAACCACAGACTTCTCTGTCCTCCATCGACTTGGTACAACAATCGGAAACTTATTGCAATCAAGATCTTCAAATACTCGATGGTCAAAGCTTCCCCTATAAACTTTGGTATATTATAAATCACCCGGATTTTCAAGACGTTATCTGCTGGAGTCAAAATGGGCGAGCAGTTGTATTTCCAAGCGAAGACAATTTTGTCAAAAAAGTCCTTAAGAGGAGAGATGAGAAGATTTTCAAAACAGAAAGCTTAAAAAGCTTTGTACGCCAGCTCAATCTGTATGGATTTCACAAAATATCTGTGACAAAGAGGACAGATAACGACATTAAAGCTCTTGCCGGGAAAATTGCAGAAGCTGTCTTCGAGCACGAATATTTTATTCGTGACAGTCCACACCTTCTCGGTAAGCCTTGTGTATATTTACGATATAGAAATGTAGAAAGGGTAGTCTAGTGACCTGATAACTACTGCACCGACAGACAGACAGGCAGGCACAAACATACACGCATTGAATAAGAAGTAATTTCTTCCCTATGTTTTCGTAAAGCTGAGACATCGCCTTGAAAATGAATGACATTGCGCTAAAAACAGACTTAAAAGCTTTTTTCGTCTGACACTCATCAGGGTATGAATCGTCAGAAAGGAAAGTATATGTATATGGCAACCTCTTTTATACGGAACATGTACAGAAACTAGCCAATCAAAAACAAAAAAGGAAAAAACAAAGAGAAAATGAAGAAAAAAAACGTTATTGGAAAACCAGTACTCTGTAGGCAGAAAGAGTTCGTTTTTTCACCTGGACTCTTCCTTTCTGACGATTCATACTCTGAAGAGTGTCAGACGAAAAAAGCTTTTAAGTATGTTTTAGCGCAATGTCGCAATTTTTCAATGCGATTTTTAAGTTTTGTACCACAAAGCGATTGTAAAAATCAAGTTCAAGTGCGGGAAATTCATCCATACCATGCAAACACACCATGAATATCTATACGTCGAGTCCGAGAAACGACGAAGAAGAGATGGAAAGGCACCAGAGAACTGTTCTTTTTATGACTCATCAGCGAGGAACTTGTCAATCAATTTCGATCCTTAAATATTCATATGGGTTTGGATGTGACAAGCTGGTGAGCAGTCTCACTGCTGTCAGGAACAGTCGACAAAGTTTTCAAGATTTGGAGGCGTGGTTGGTTGAACGCGGATAGATCGACAACCTTGTCAGTGGATCACATAGACACACGCACGCACGCACGGGCGCGAGCGCGCGCACAGACACACCACTTCTTGGTAAGCCCGCTAAATATTTTCGACAAACAACGATGCAAACGAGAAAGTCTAGCTGTATACTAGTTAACATTCCCTACCGTTTTATACATAAGGCTTTTGTATGTGTTTAATGAACAGCGATACAGACGTCTTTGGCTCTCTTTACAAATAGAAAACGACTAAACCTGAAATGTTTTAATTTGCATAAATTGTTTAACTTGCTTGACTTGCTAACCGGCTAAGCCATGTGTCTACATAAACGTAAAGATTCAGTGTATTAGTTCTGTCATATCTGTTATCAAAGGCTCGTTCTTTACTTTTTTGTGTGCAATAATTGCGGAAATCGAATTTGGATGAGTTTTCGGCCTGCCTTCTAGGAATTGAAAAAGATAATAAATCTCTAATTTCAGACGATTGGAGGCATATTGTCATCGTTCTAAAGGAAGTAAACAAAGGTACATTGCTTTGAGATTGATACATAGACAGACACGCAAAAATTTTCAAAGATAAATATGTATGGAGGCGACAATGAATGAATGAATGAATTAGTGTATAAACGATATAAGTATGATTGAAGAAAAGAACGTAACAAGATCGAATAAGACAATTTTAACAACAAAACAAACTTTATTCAAGTCATAATTAAAACCTTCCCGTAATGTATAACCCACTAGCAGAGTAACACATTATTCATTAGACTAGTGTCATCTTTACCAATTAAATTATGCATGCGCTCTCTTCTCCTTTTTTTTCTATTTCTTACAGATAAAGTACGTAGACGTTGTCACGTTAAAACCAAGCCACATGATCAAACACCACCAGGGCAATTCGGCACGGTGCTATTCCCGGAAGGCGACCGCAAGCGACTTCATCCGGACAGTTCCTTTTTAGACAGATCCATTAAAAGAAGATTGCAGTTCGGAGACAAGGATGCTTTTTTTCGTAACACGAACCCGGCATTTATGTCAAATAATTACTTGTACCGACAGGATCCGGGTGCCTTTCCATCGTTCCATTATCCTTCGACAATCCCAAGTGCTCCTCCTTTACCAAGTGTTTCCTCCACTTCTGTTCTCACAATTCCAGCCATCGGAAGCATCCTAAGCATGAATGATAATGGCCATCCTCATTTCCCTAGTCCGCAAATTGGCGCACCGTACAGTATCCCCTATCCGTATTTTGTTCCACAACAGCTTGCGGAGCAGAGGAAGGACGCCAAAGATGCATTTTTAAACCCCTTTAATTTCAGTCCAACTACGTCTACACAGACACACTCTGCAAGTACCACCCAGCTGACACCAGGAAATTTAAACTTCGGCAGTGATCAACCAAACTATGCTAGCACACCAACCTCAAAAGTTTTCACAACACTGAGTCCATTATCTGTTCTTTGTGCATCGTTGTTTTCGCCGTTTTGTGATAGTCCTTTTAACATCAGTGGTGAACAGAACGGACAAGCCTTGTCATTGTTGGCAGAACAAGCTTCGCTCCTTCAAAATAACTGATTTTGAGAACTGCTTATAAAGACCACAAGTTCGCTAACAAATATAAGCGATGGATTTTACAAGAGGAAATGGATCGTTGGTCAACTTTTGGCGCCTCGAGTTAAAAAACAGTGCAAATGTTCGGGGCATAGTTTTCATTCCAACTTTTCCTCGGTGAAACTCCTTGTGCATTAACCATTGCAACAATAACACATGTTCCTTCTTAATCATTCTTTTTATATCACATGTGTAAAACATGGAATCAACCTTAAGCACAATGGATTATCTTTACTTCTTCAGTAATAAACAGGTTTTATTAGACTTCGATATGTTGACATGAAGTCCTTACCCATAGTATTCGTCATGTTGGTAATGGTAGGATGCCAACGATCGCAGGTTTCTCTGATGTGTGCGTTCACTGTAGGATGAGAATTATGTTTGTCCAATATTTGTTATGTTCATTCGATTTAGATAAATTTGGAGATAAAAACGTAATATCTTGGAAAAGAAAATCTCTAAACTTGTCACCTACAAAAAGGTATTCATGCGTTTCATCCAGGGACTTTAATTCTCATGAATAGATTACTTCGTAACTTGCACACATTTAGTATCAGTATGTCTTTACAAATTTCTGCTGTACATAGAAATGGTTTCAAAATAGCTGGTTTAGTTTTGAGATGTATCCATTGTCCGTCGATGCTACGCTTAAAAGATAAAAGAAGGTCGTCTAAGACCGATTCTCTTAACTCTCGTAATAAGAGAGAGTACAGACGAACGAACGAACGAACAAACGAATGGAAGAATAGTTGAGAATACGTATGACTAAATGATGGCAAAATCCTTACTTTTGTAGCATGTTGGATGAAACAATGCCCTACCCCTAGTGTCATATAATTTGATACGTGTCCTGAATAAGGGCAGTTAAAGAAAGCATGATGACAATGACTTCTCCAGTCTAAACACAGAATGTCGTCAGTTTGTATGTTACTATGTTATTACGAACACTCAGCGGATGGTGACTGTAAGCTGTATGATCTGGAGTTGGATCTACATTTTCTTTGGTCAATTAGACTTGATAACTTTGCATGCAATTCACCAAGGTGTACTGTATTACTGTTCCTGTTACAATGTTTAGTAAGCTGATTTTAAGTTTGTGTCTTTTGTTCTTATTACTGTTCATTGTTGTTATATGTATATTTGTATTAAGGTAAATACCAAAAGATGCAAAATGCAGTGAATAAAATGCTACTAATTGATGAAAAGCATTACATTCTTGCAAGAAGAGCTGGGTCCACCGGTCGTAATGAAGGATGGACAAAGTTGCTGTAAACATAGAGCATGAACAACTTGATTTTTTAATTTGTTCACGATTTCAATCTTTAATCTGTGGTACGTATAACAGTAATTGATGAAATCGTTTTCTGTTTATAAAATAGAATTACCATTTCCGTATGTGTATTTCTGTCTCTCTATCCATCTTTCCAACCATCCACTCATCTATCTATCTATCTATCTATCTATCTTTTTATCTATCTATCTATTTTATCTATCTATCTATCTATCTATCTATCTATCTATCTATCTATACATCCATCTATCAATACATCCATCTATCAATCCATCTATCAGCGCTACCTACCTAGCCTCCTATGCCATTTTCATGACCCATCGTTATTTATGATAAAACAAGCGTAGTTGGAAAAGTACATGAAAACGAGGCCGAGACATAACTAGAAATTAAGCTCCTGTTAAATTAAGTTAACCCAAGCATCGTTTGTACTTGCTAATGTAATACTGTTAACATTTTTAGGGAGATTGTATAGTTTGCAATTCTTACATTAAGTTATGGTTACTATCAAGGCCTGTCTACCTTTTTGGAGTTATTCATGTTAAACCGGCATCACTCTGCCTCTAATACCAGCCCAGTACTGATATCCCCAATCTGACAACAAAGTAACGTTATCTTTAAGGAATTACATGTCAAGAACAAGACGACTTCAACACGAACAACAAAATAGCCTTTTAACAGTTTTGGAAGTTTATTTCAACATGGTTCGTTTACTGGTCGCACTAGAGCACAATCCTCAGGGCGAGACCTTTTTATGTAATTTGCTTATTCCCTCCGTTTATGTTCAATGAACAACATGAGCTAACAGGTAAACATCACATAAAACAACCAATGATAATCTTGTACCAGTGCTTTTGTAATCGCTTTGATTTGCTCTAGTGGGCTGCTTACAGAGGTACAGTCAACATTAACATCAAATGAGGTCATTTTTTAATCCAAATCTCAGATCATTTTGTCTTCATAGGAATGATCCACATGTACAGTGTTTGAAGCAAACTGTGTTTCTTGGTAAGAGCAATGCAAATAAGCACACAAAAAGTTATTTGAAAAGAATCACGCTCCAGGATTTTATCACCAGCAGGCCTTCTGATCATTTCCCCCCAAATGTGAAAGAAAAATGAGGATTTTTGACCTACTTTACATTGGCTTAATTGTCCTGGTTGACCTCCAAACAGGTAAGATTTTCTTGTTCGCTATTCCGATATTTCATATGTGCACTGTGTCGATAGCCCAATTGATTGACAAGGATGGAAACAGTATTAAGTAATTAGTAAACAAAAGAAAATTGCGGTAAAGTAATAGGCATTCTTCATTTGTCCATATTCACTTTTCCTGGCAACAAGAAGATAACGTAGCTGCTAGAGAGATGCAAATTCATTTAAAACAACCAAGAAATTTGCTAAATTCAGGACTTGAAATATGTCTTGTCTGCAATAACGTTGACAGTAAAGCTCCTCACTGTATCTACAGGAGAACATTGCTCCCCCTATGAAAGCAATGGAACTTTGATAGTTTTTAATTATGAAATCTACACAAGTTCATTCAATCGTATTATTGTTCATGAATCAAAGTGTAAGACCATTTTGCGTTTTAAGTTAGCAAGTTTGTAGCAAATCTGTTTAAATGTTTGGTTAACGAATCATATACGAAAGGTATTTTGGCATATAAATTGTAGATAAATTCAGGGTTAAACTATCACCTGCCCAAAAGAGCAGTGGCAGTACAAATTCTGCTTAACAACCATCATCTATTCTACTGTTTCAATCACCCCAAGAACTGGTTATCTCTTTGATTTAATGCCCTTTAAAAATACATAACATGTTGCAGGGTCTTCAATTGACTGACGTAGAAATAATGACCGAATATCTTTTAGATGTACTAAAAGGTCACAAAGTAACCTCATTTGCTATAATTCATAATGAACTCTAGCGGTGGCAAATATACTCTATATAACATGCATTACAAGGATGTTAAATTTAGTACACTGTTCCTTACAAAATGAATATTTTAGTCTATATCGCAATACGAGCACGTATTTCGCAAGCTAAATAAACATTGAAAATTCTTCTCTTTGATATTAATTCTATACTATTTGGTGCATAGTTTAGGATACATAATAGGCACTCTATAATTATGAGGCGATTCATATGGTCTGAAATATGTATCTCGTGCCACAGAACCTTTGGATTTAAGGTGTCTTACGTATGTCTTTACTGAAATGTTTATGATGATCACACGTTCTGGACATTCCAAAGATCATTTCATTAAGTGTCTTTCAAAAGACAGGTAGATCAAATTAGAAAATGTTTCTAGTGAAGAAGCGTCATCAAATCAAAAATGAAAATTATAATTTCACTTATACAAATTACGTCAAATTAACCTTAAAATGGAACACGTTGTACTTAAAGGCATTACAAATAATTACAATGGCATTACAAATAACTAAATTAGCATGAACATGAACGGTGACATTTTTTCATGCTAGTTCTTTAACTTGTTAACGGCAGAAATTCTTCAACTAGATTCGATCGGTAATGTAAACAGACATCACAAATGATGATTAGTTCCTATTTACGGGAAAAAATTAATTTATTGTAATAATCCAGGTAAGTAATCCTTGATTTTACGCTTTCTAAAAATATAAAACCTTTATTGCCGGCATGAAAGTTTTTTGTCCAATGATGTAGCATCCAAGGCCAAAAATATAACAAGATTTTGCTGTATGAAAACGTAACAAACAAGTTTAGCTAAATTGCGTTGAAACGGAAGTTAAGTTATCATTGTGACAACAAGAGATTCGAACCTGGGTCTCGTGACTACGACGTTGAACAGCTCAATAGGATAGATTGAAAGACTATAAGTCATACACCCCCATTTTCAACGCATTTTTTTACGACTAGAAAGATCTTGCCATCCATTCACAAGGATTGTGTACCTACCACACAAAAAAGCTTAGTAGTATAT
>JANTCA010004339.1:0-10278 GCA_024741275.1 Chironex yamaguchii
ATTATTTGTGTCATTGGTAGAATTTTGTGATATTACTATTTGTGTCATTGGTAGAATTTTGTGATATTACTATTTGTGTCATTGCTAGAATTCTGTGATATTGCTATTTGTGTCATTAGTAGAATTTTGTGATATTACTATTTGTTTCAATGGTAGAATTTTGTGATATTACTATTTGTTTCAATGGTAGAATTTTGTGATATTATTATTTTTGTCTTTGGTAGAATTTTGTGATATTACTATTTGTGTCATTGGTAGAATTTTGTGATATTATTATTTGTGTCATTGGTAGAATTTTGTGATGTTATTATTTGTGTCATTGGTAGAATTTTGTGATGTTATTATTTGTGTCATTGGTAGAATTTTGTGATATTACTATTTGTGTCATTGCTAGAATTTTGTGATATTACTATTTGTTTCAATGGTAGAATTTTGTGATATTATTATTTGTGTCATTGGTAGAATTTTGTGATATTACTATTTGTGTCATTGGTAGAATTTTGTGATATTACTATTTGTTTCAATGGTAGAATTCTGCGATATTACTATTTGTATCATTGCTAGAATTCTGTGATATTGCTATTTGTGTCATTAGTAGAATTTTGTGATATTACTATTTGTTGTAATGGTAGAATTTTGTGATATTACTATTTGTTTCAATGGTAGAATTTTGTGATATTACTATTTGTGTCATTGGTAGAATTTTGTGATATTACTATTTGTGTCATTGGTAGAATTTTGTGATATTACTATTTGTATCATTGCTAGAATTCTGTGATATTGCTATTTGTGTCATTAGTAGATCGTTTTGTTGAATTTTGACTAGCCTGCAAATGGTGGTATCTGGTTCACAGATATTGTACGGGGAAGCCTGGTTAACAAGATGACGAAAAAACTGTTTGATATTCCCCTTATAAACTACGTTTTGACATAGGAAATAAACTCTTAGTCCTCCAGAGACATTAAAAACATACAAAAATTAGTCATAAAGCTTGTAATTCATGCTATTATACGAAAACGACAACATTGATAGTTCTAGTGCTAGACGAAAGTCCATTATTAAGTATTAACTGTCTTTGACTATGTTTTCCTTGTGGAAACATCTTTGTTATTTTATTGCTTGTTTTTATGGCCTTCTGTTGTAGTATAAATCACTACTACTTGATTTCCGTGATCGTATTAATGTCTGTTTTTCCTCTTAAACAGAAAGAACTGAATTTCGGAAATGGTGGAATATACACTGTTGTCATTCAACCAAATCTAAAGAAAGATTCGGTAGGCATAACTTTTTTGATGTCTACGTTTTCACGAAATTTACAAACGTAGCCAAATTATCATCGTATGTCTTCTTTAAAAACTTGATTATATGATATGTTATGATATATGATGTGATATGATATATGATGTGATATGATGCATAGTGTTTTGTTATGTTGCATAATATATTAATTGTTGCATAATATTTTGCCATGACGTAGTTTGCCAACATGACCAGCCAGTGTCAGACGTGCATGAATATTTCAGTAATCACCGAGGATGTAGGAGCGCCCATAAAAAGCTTACGACTCATGTCATGATAAAACTCACGTCTACATGGCTTCCACAGAGTCCATAAAGTCAAGAATTTTCAAGATCGAAAACTATTGTATACTGTACTTGAAAGAGGAAGTCCTTCTGTTCGTTTTACTGGTTTTTTAAATTATTTCGCTTGATAAAAATCGATACCTGTTTTTCTGTGCAGCTCCAAATTCTCAATTATGAAGATGTCTCTCCTCGTCCGGTATCAATTCTGTGGCAGGTCCCACAGTATCTCCTGATTACGTCTGGTGAAGTTTTGTTTTCCATCACAGGACTTGAATTTGCTTATTCTCAGGTATCTTTCAATTTGCAGATTTCTGTGATCGTGTACCTTGTTATAAAATCGAACACTACAGGAAGCTGAATCATATTTTTCTGTTTCAGAATTCGCAGGTTTTGTGCTTTTCTGTAGCAGAGTACCTTGAGGATTTAGTTTTGTACCTTTAGGATTTAGGATTTAGATTTTTACCTTTAGGATTTAGGATTTAGATTTGTACGTTTACAGCCCTTTTGAATCAGAGATCGATCCTCGCGCAGTTATGTAGGTCGAAAATTCACGGTTGGGTCATTTTCTTTTTCAAAAGAGCGATGAAGTTAAGCATTTTAGTTTTTTCTCGGTCATATTGTAGTCGCACGATACTACATTTTTGTTAACTATGTAGTGAATAAGGCCGGTAAGAGGTCTGGGAAGTAGGAGGGCAACTGGGTCAGCTGCCCCTGTTTTCTTTTGCTGCTAGGGAAGGGGCAAGCTGAATAACCAAAATGAATAACCCCGTCCTATGAATGTTACTTTCTATTACCCCACTTCATGCATTCCATTTGTTGTCGTTTATATGTGGCTGTTATCATTGGACGTATGGCGCTGGGATAATTGTCTTACTTATCGTTACCAGTCTCCTCCAAGTATGAAATCTTGCATTATGGCAGCATGGTTACTCACTGTGTCATTTGGCAATTTGCTCGTTGTCATTCTGGCAGAAGCACGTTTAACAGAAGATATGGTGAGCATTTTTTGCCTTTGCTATTTTTCAATTTTGGTAATTAGCACTGAGATGATATTTAGCAAGGAACGGATTTATTGCTCATTGTCTACCACAAATTTGAGATCAGTTACCCCATACATTTTTTAGCACACTCGTTAACGAACGTAGGTAATTCGTATACTAGGGTTAGGGAATTTACTAGGAAGGGAGCTCTTTTTGAGATTGGGCTCCCGTTACCTTCTCTCACCAATGGTATTTTGATTGTGGTGACGCGGGTTCGAACTCGCAACCTCTGGCTTGCAAGATTGTTATCTTATCCATTAGACAATACTGAATATATACCATATACTATTACCCTTATAGCAATATAATCCTGATCAAGCATAGCTGATTCCCATGCCACGGTTAGGGAATTTACTAGGAAGTGAGCTCTTTATGAGAGAGGGCTCCTGTTACCTTCTCTCACCAATGGAATTTGTTCGTGGTAACGCGAGTTCGAGTTTGCAAACTGTGGCTTGCAAGATCGTCGTCTCATCCACTACACCACGGCGGCTCTATACCTTGAATGAACCCCATGCATTTGAGCAAATATTGCTTAATGAAAACATTTGAATGTTCACAAAATAGTCAAGGAAGTTTTAGTTAGATGGGTGGTCATCTTAACTGTACGAAAGAGTTGTTAGCTGGTTTCTTTTATTTTATTTTTCTTGTTATATTTAGTTCTATTATAATATTTCAGCCCGCTAATACACATGTTTGCTTTTGATGACATTCTGATGAAGGTAATATCAGGTCTGTAAAGACCAAACTGACGTATTAAGTCTTGCCTTGGCATATTTTTGCACTGTTGTACATAATTAAGATTTAGTTAGGCAGAACACACCTGACTGTCAGCAGTCATGTGATTCAATGTTTGCTTTTACGTTCGGCCTTGGTACATGCTATCAAGGCACACTGCCAAACGAAATTGGATTCGGCTGCTTAAATGCAGTGTTGAATATAGTTAGAATGAGAGAAACATACTAAATTGAGAGAAAGCTGACCTGGATCTAGTTCGCAAACTCTCGAACCAATGTACCATCCTGACACATTGATTTGGTCAAGGTCGTTATAACACGATTGAAATCTAGCGGTGGGTAAGAGGGGAAATTCATCAATTTAATTTTTTATTGGTGTTTCGTCTCCCCGTTAATGCGGTTATTGTGGTAAAGCTCCACTCATGAGTATGTATACAATGCATTCATGTGTCTGCTGAGATATAACATACACGTACATTTTTGGATGCCGTGTGTCTGAGTCTCATAATTGTGCTAAGATATGAAATGCTGTGCTTGTGCTTACTTGCCTATCTTTGTTCGATTGGTCTCCTTCTGTTCAAGCATTCTCCATGTGATGCAAAGATCGTACTAAGAAGATAGATAACACGAATACCAGGTAGAGAATATCATGAATTCGTACGCAGTATTAACGTAGATGCCGACCCTTAGTGTTTCATCATCATTTACTGTTGTTGATTTTCAGGCACAAGAATTTTTCTTCTTCGCTGCATTCTTGGCTGTGGTGATGACTGTATTTGCAGTCATGGCTTATTTCTACAAGTATGTTAATTACGGGTCAAGTAGAGGGAATGGATTTGATGATACATCACTTGATCCTGGTCTTCCTCTGATAGAATCTGATGAAAAGAAGGAATCGAAGGCGAACGATACCGCAGAAGAATTACCTCAAGATAATGATAAGGAAATGAAAGCAAAGGATACTGGCAGTGGCTTATAGTTCATATTTATCGGGAAATCATCCAAAGTTATAGTTTTGGTAGCAAAATATTTCGACGATTATTAATGGACAATGGTATCGTATCTGGCGTGGGCAGTATTCTTTTCTGGGTAGACTTCATTAAAAAAGTTTATCATAGTTTGGCAGGGGATATGTAAAGCATAAATTTAACCAAATATTTTCTGGAATTGTTGCATCTTGCGTAATTGAAGTCATATTTTTGTGTTATTTGGCTGACTATATGTTTGGAAATTTGTGAGCAGATTTCCACATGGTATACGTAGTTTTGCATATAAGTGTGAAAGACAATTTATTAGAGGTATTGCTAAGGTGGGAGACCATATTTAAACCTGAGAAAATGTTTTTCTTGTTTTTAAGAGGCTGACTCACCTGTTATTATCGAGTGAATAAGTTAGGTCATCTTTAATGACTTTTGGGGGCATATGACATTGCAGTAGATAGAAATATGCATAAAACTGTATTCTCTTAATATGGCAAAATTACTTCGCTATATGGTACCACTAAGAGTTGTACCGGGTTCTTTATAGTAAGCAAAGGGAGTTTTCATCTCCATGTATATACACCATTTGCTGAGGTCGTTACATGACACAGATACGTAGAGATAGTTTATAACAGTGGTAACCTTCGAAAGGTGGTCCATCTGTATGATTAGAGCTGTTACTTGTAGACCTTTTTCAATAATAAACGATGACGAAAAAAAGTTGATAATTTACTTGTCAAATTTAAGATTGATTACGTCAGTGAGGGTCTCCTCTATCTCAGTTTCTAGTAGGTTCTTTGTATGTAGCAGTCATCCGCCATGATGCCGAAAGCACGTTGCAGGTGAACGAGCTTTTCCGAAACTGTGATTTATGTTTGAAATTAAGCTAAGACCCTGTGTCCTTTTTTACCGTAGCCTTGGTAACGACCAGGGCAGTCTCAATGTGACATATTATTTTATAGTAGTGTTCTTTGAATCTTTCCGTATGGTACTATGAATTTCACAATGGTAGTTTGTTGGTTGCACTTACTTAGTTTATTTTGTAGGAGCTGGTGAAGTAACGTATCTTATCATGTTAGCCTGTTGTTTGTGTTTATGTGACAGCGGAGTGTAGAGAATCACATGGTATGTTCTGATGCTGTGTTATTATGGTGGCGTCCACTTCGTAGTCAAGCTTGCTCAATTTTTGTTGCTTTTTATTTACACCTTTTTTATCTTGTCGTCCTCCTTGTTCATTACTCGTTTTCTCTCCCCCCCCCCACCTTGTTTTGCCCTTGTTTTTCTCTTTTGTTCTTCACTTTGTTCTCTTTTGTTCTTCTCTTGTTTTTCTGTCATGTTCTTTTTTTTGTTTGTTTTTTTCTTGTTTGTTTGTTTGTTTCTTCCTTTCTTGTGCATCTCTTTTGTTCTTCCTCTCTCTTGTTCTCTTTTGTTCTTTTCTTTTGTTCCTCTCTCGTGTCACTGCTCGTTCTTTCTTGTTACATTCTAGTGTGCTGTACTCTTCTGTCGATGGCTTTGTGGATACACACTAAGCATCTCAGTAGAGTATGATAGTTGTTTCATTGTGAATGCTACTTTTTAAGGGGAGAGCCCAAAAGTACGGTCGCTCTGAGGGCCGGTGGGTGGGTAACGTCAAAAGTGTACTCCTGCGTAAAGATGGGAGTGTTTTTTCGATTCTTATTGTTTAATATTATGATAACAATCGAGTCTACGGGTTTCGTCTTCTCGGATAGTGACATTTAAGTTATTTATGGCACTTTATTGCCTATTTTAAAACCTGAAAGCGAATGTGTTTTTGATGGATCTAATACTATTATGATTCAAATATTTCGATGTTCTGAGATATCAATACGTAAAAATACGTAGTATTCTTTCTGGTGAACGAGTTATCTTAAGGCGTCAAGTAAGCTTGTATGCAGAATTATGTAGGGTTTATTTAAGGACCTTATAACTTCTTCGAATTGGGGTCATATTTTCATTTGGTGTATTTGGTGTCGCTACCTTGTAATGATATCAAGTTGATTTTAGATATTCGAACTGTTGTCGTTAAAGATGGAGAAAGATGACGACTCACCAGTCAAAGCCACACTATGGTACATCGGGTGAAGGATGGGGTCATCTTTTCTGTTAAATATCGATGCCATTTGAACTTTTATGAAATACATGGTAGTTTACTTTAAGTATATGACACAATTGACAAGAATATGGGGGAAAGTTTCCTTCTCACCTGATTTTCGGCTTCTGTTCGGCCTGTGTATTAACATAAGCAGTTTAACGTCTGTAGACAGGTTCCATTTTATCTTATCCTTGAGTTTAATCACTTATTCGGTGAGAAATTATGAATTGAACCCCCAAGGTATCGTTAAAAATACCCCGTCAGCTTGATGGAGAAAAAATGTAGCCATTCTGCCATTAGGAGACCCTAATTCGGCCCACGTGTGCTTATTTTTGTTCATAATGTTAGCTTTGAAGCATTACATATCATTGTACACAGACGTAAACCAGCTACTAAAAAACAGCAGCTTTCCCTGGAGGGTTATTTTCACGTCAATGCCCAACTGTAAGCTCTGCATCAGTTGGGTGTGTTGTCTTTATATTTGAGGGCAGGTATGTTACGTTCTGTCTCTTCACACTTTTTTTGCTGTACTATTGTATTTTATGTTAGTATGGTTTTTGGTTCACTACTAAGGTGGAAATGTTCTTCTAAGTAGTGCGATGTGGATTAGGCGCGCAAGGGAAGGATAATTGATTGAAGGGTTTAGTATCAAACGATAACAAGCGACTCACAAATCGCAGGGTAAAGGGCAGTTGATAGTAGCGTTGATCTGTTATGATATGTAAGTATCTTGGTAATGGAAAATCAAACTTTTCTTGCTTGCGTATATTTTTGGAACTGACGAATGTGGAATATTTATTTATTTTAAAAGAGGAATTCCGTAATAAACATACTAATAACGCAATTTGTTATTTTGTGGTTTTTTTGTCATTGCTTTGTTACATGGTGTCATATGAGACGCATAAGATCGAGGTGTATAGGAAAACAAACAAATAAAAGCAAACATATAAAAGTAAACAAGCTCTGAAACCGTGATACCAGACAAATCAGCTACGCTAGATAAAGAGTACAAAAAGGCCATGAAATGCCAATATGTCGTTCCCTTTGCGTTTTAAAGTCACAAAATGCCAATGTGTCGTTCCCTTTGCGTGTTATTTTCACAAAATGCCAATATGTCATTCCCTTTGTGTCTTAATATCACAAAATGCCAATGTGTCGTTCCCTTTGTGTCTTAAAATCACAAAATGCCAATGTGTCGTTCGCTTTGTGTCTTAAGGTTGGTAATTTTCTGGTAGGACTGCATGACCGACATTATCAAGTGCTTTGGTCTCGTAATGAACACAGCACCTACCAGTTTGCCATTATCGTTTTCTTTGCTAATGTGATCTACAAATAGAGTTGCTGCATACCCAGTGCTCGCTATCTGACTTAACCCACTTACCACTAACATAGATAATAACTAACCGTTAACAAAAAAGAAATGAAATAAAAAAAATTGGAGGAGGAGGAAAAAGATATTTTACCGCCAGAGTGCCTAGTGGGCACGGCGAGACACGGCAGGCTGATTATTCATCACTCCATTGCTTACCATGCCCACAATGGACGACGGAAAAACAGGAGGACGGAGGGAAAAAAAAACAAAAAACAAAAGCTATCTGACTTGGCAGTTCATAGACCAATTGCTTCTTTTTAGATATTTCTTCAGCTGACTGTAGACCAGCTAAGTCTAAGATTTTTTATAAGACAGGAAGCATGGATGTGGCTAGTTTGTTGCATCGTCTGCACTCCCGTTTTTGTAAACAAGAAACTGCTTTAGCTTTCTTCCATATGACTGGAAAATGTGATATCTTTAGTGACACGTTGATGACATTGTTAAGAGGCATACAGATTTTGTTTGCAGCATCTTTGACCAAACTTGGTGGCACTTGATGGAGTCCGGTTGCTTTCTTTCGTCTTAGCGATTGCAATTGTTTCTTGACGAGGTGTTTAAGAACAGTTTCTCTTTAGCAGACTTGTAGAAGTGTTTAAAATTGGAAGCTTTTTTATTTGAAGATTTTGAAGAGTTGCATGATGGTGTTGCCTTCTTTTTTACGGGAAAGGTCTTCTTGATTGCTTTTTTTGAAAGTATTTATGTTTGCACGGTTTTTAGAAGATTATAGTGATGCTTTCGCTTGGTTGAACGTAGGAGTTTGGTAGAAAAAATTCTCAGCCCCTTGTAGTTGTTCCAGTCATCAATTCGACTTCCTAGCTTTTCGTAAGAGCTAATCTTGTTGGTCCATATGGGTGGATGTTTCCTTGTAGCCAAGGAGATGGTTTTCCCTCAATTTTTTTCTTTATCAATGACACATATCGATTAATAATGTTTTTGAGAAAATTTGTAAACAATGCAACAGCACTGTTCACGTCCGTTTCGTGTAAAACGGACTACCAATCAGCTGATTGCCCTATGAAGTGGGGTCCTTTAGTTCCGTGTGCCGGCGTTGTTGTTGTTGCTGTATCCAGTGGGTTTAATACACAAAACATTCTCTTCCACACTTTTTACGTGATAAAAGTGTTGAAATATCTCGCCAACACTTTACCACTCGTTCAAAACAAAGGCTATTTAGAGTAGAAGGATTTTCGTTGGCCAATTCTTTTGGTAACCTCATTCATCAGATAGAAGGGTATCAATACAATGTTGTAATTTGTAGTGTAAGTAGATAACAGCTGAAATATTTTCGTCGTTCATGTTCCACACAGGGTGAGATAAGTAATGTCAATATTTTCAGTCTTGCTCAAATCATTTACATTTGATCACCCATTGTAATAATTTCCTATGTCTCAGGGGTCACTAGTGTGAGGTTTTGACGTAATGTTTATGTGGTGTAGTTTCATTCTCCTCTTCTTCTTCTTTTCTTCTTCTTTTCTTCTTTTTCTTCTTCTTTAGTCATTCACTTGCAAAAGTGATGACTTGCTTTATCTTTTCTTGCAACCAAAGGAGTCTGCAACATTTAGTCGCCAGTTCTGTTGTTGCCTTGCGGTTGTCTGCTTCAAAGCGTGGCACCTTAATAAGAGTCGCAGTGTGAACAATGCCAGTATATCAGTTACTAAATCACTATGACTACCCACAAGAATTAGAGGATTGTTTACACATTCTTGTTTTGATTTCCTCTCTTTGACCTGCTTGACATGAGTGTCCTTGGCAGGAGCTAAACTCCCGCCAGAATAGCTCTCTGGATCAAACAAACATGCAGGTTACGCCACGACGACAACGTGTAGTGTGATAGAATAGAAACTCCCTTAAGGTTACATTTATCATGTAAATCTTGATGTGAAGGTCCAGAACATGCGTCTACGTCACCATATAGCATGAGAAGTAAAAGAACCAGAATAGTTCTATAAGCTTCTACAGCAATCTATTAATTTGGAAGTTTTCAGAAGATGTCTTTGGTAACTTTTAACTGGTCTGGTTCTACCATACATTTATCTACACGCCCAGAGATAGTAACACAGAAAAACTCTGGGTCTAGAATTCCTTATTCTGACGCATAATTAAAGCCTTGTATGTCGAAAATTTCTCATACTGCCGCGTGATTTAAGCCTTGTAAGTTGCAAATTCCTCACTTAAACCTAAGGTCCAGTAGATAGAAAATCCTGAGTGTTGTCGCAAAGCAAAGAAAAATAATAATGGCTTTTACATAAAAACAGAGGGTTAATTACACTAAAATAATTGAATTGAATGTTACTATAAATCATTAAGGAGTAAAGAAACCTGCAGCATATAAAATGCATCATTTGCAAATTTTAGAACGTCAGCCTACACATTATGGGTAAGTGTTGTGTAAGTACAAAACTACGTGACTCACCCAAAGGCTAAGTGATTAACCGACTAATTTTCCGGAAGATTT
>JANTCA010004340.1:0-10277 GCA_024741275.1 Chironex yamaguchii
GTAGTAGTAGTAGCAGTATTGGTAGTAGTAGTAGTAGTAGTAGTAGTAGTAGTAGTAGTAGTAGTAGTAGTAGTAGTAGTAGTAGTAGAAGTATTGGTAGTAGTAGTAGTAGTAGTAGTAGTAGTAGTAGTAGTAGTAGTAGTAGTAGTAATAGTAGTAGTAGTAGTAGTAGTAGCAGCAGCAGCAGCAGCAGCAGCAGAAGCGGAAGCAGCAGCAGTGTTGACGTCAGGGCCGCCATGAGCTAGGACAGGCGTCGAGGGAACTAATAGAAATGGGCTCCCTTAAACTTTTAGAACTAAAATTAAACTTAAACTTTTCAAACAAGATATTAGGCTTAATTGGAATTAAGTCAACTGTGCTAAAGCCAAAGGAAGCAAACAGTAAGTAATTACAACACAACTTTAACTCTTCACTTTGATATCATTACAAAATATAACAGAATAAAACAGCTTCAATTTCTTACGGGCCCCCGAAATGGCCCAAGCCCTGGGGCCCCAGCTACTACCCCCTCAGTGGCAGTGGTTGACGTTAACAGCAAACCCTAGACTTGCTCTGAAAAGTAGAGTTATATTATCTTATCTATTGAAATCCTTGTCTTGATAAGAGATTGATGTAAACGTGGTGTTTGTGCCTTGCAAGACCATCCACTCCATTTCTGGATGAAACTACGAGATGCATTTTCAAGTTTAGGATACATAACTGTATGTGGAAAATAGGTGGGAGACTTTTTAACGTGTGGGAGGTTTCATGCTATGCAGAAACTAGCAGGAGGATGGAATGAAATTTGGAAATTTCCCACAGAATACAGGAGAATTGGCGCCTGTGGTTATTAAGCGGGATTTATAGTCTTGCTGTTAACACTACGGCGATGTAATTACAGCAATGTCGTTCCACCTAAAGTGCTTATAGTCTGAAGTTTGAATATAACTTTATTAGTAAAATAATGAACCTGGAAAACAATAAAAAAAGCTGAGAGATTAATGTTAAAATGTAGTTTACTGTACCGTCTTTTGCTCATGCTCCAAAGGATGCGCAGGTGTAGCTTGCTTTTGAGCACTTGAAAATCTTTATAATACGAAACAAAATAAACGATAAACAAAGATATTAAGTGTTTACTACGATACTTTCGATTCAGGGAAAATGGTTTGTTAATTATAGCTTTCTGCTGCAACAGAAAGTTCAATAAATCAAGGTAATGGTTATTTTATCGAAAAATTGGTACTATAACCTACACAGCAATGCTCTACCTCTAGTTTAAAGGAATTGATGTTGGCTAAAACAAAACTTGGCAAGGTTAAACTGGGTTACCTGGTTTTGAAAAGAAACTAAGTTAAAACTAGGTAATTTACGCATTAAACCTAGCTAAGTAAACCTAGCTAAACTAAGTGGACAGATAAAGTCTCATAATTGGTCAAAATCACTACCAGGTACACTTCTGTTTGTCAATCCATATTTTATCTGTATTAAGCTGTTAAGCAATAAGGTTATATAAGACAAGAGGTTATTCCCAATGGCAATGACAAGCAGGTTTTCGTTCTGGGTGAGGCTGTTCCGACCAGATCTTTGTGCTGAGGCAGTGTTTCAAACACATACTACAGCATGGCCTGTCAACAGATGCAGTATTCATTGATTTTGCTTGTGCATTCGGCAGTGTGCATTGAGACTCAATGTGGAAACTTCTGTTCAAGCGTGGAATCCCTGAGATTTGCGTTGACATTCTTCGTGAAATGTACACTGGAGCTGAATGTAATGTCCAAGTTGGCCCTCAACCGTCAGAGCCCTTCACAATCAGCACTGGCGTACGTCAAGGATGCATCCTGTCACCGATGTTCTTCAATCTCGTCCTGGACTGGGTCATGTCCAACTCGATTCGACAGGCAGACGGTGTCCTGATCTCAGACACCCTGTGCATAGCTGATCTTGAATATGCTGAAGATATAGTCTTGATTTCCCCAGACAAACATACTGCCCAGAGCCTGTTGACCCTGGTTTCCCTGAATGCATCGAAACTGGGCCTCAGGGTAAAACCGGCAAAGTCGAAAGTGTTAAGCTTCAGTGCCCCACAACCTCAACTGAGGATTGAAAACGAAACACTGGAAAATGTCGTCGAATTCACCTATTTAGGATCCACTCTCCAAAATGACAAAGTGGCGCCGACCAAAGACGTGCTGAATTGGATAGCAAAAGCTTCAAGGGCATTTGGCAGCATGTCAAGGCAGCTGTTTCGAAGGACGGATATCTCGATCAGAACAAAAATGAAAGTATTCAATGTTGCCATCATTCCGATCCTGCTGTACGGGTCCATATCCTGGTGCCCCTTGAAATCTGACATTGACCGGCTAGAAGTATTCCATATGTTTTGCCCCAGAATTATAGCTGGGGTTAGCAGGAGGGACTGCACCTCCAACATCGCTGTTCGGCGACGCTGTCTGGATCAGCCTAGGATTGACGATGTCATCAGGTGCAACAGGTTGCGCCTGATTGGACACATGGCCCAAATGTCAAGAGAAAGTCTGTGCAAATGGGCTTGGAGGGAACCCATGCCTTCCTCCTGGCGATGCACTAGGAATGCTCTGAAGAAGACCTGGAACAAGCTTGTGCTTGCTGACATTGGACCGCAGCTGAAGGGCCCTTACGATGCTCACTGGTCATGGGACCCCCATGGAATTATCTGCGACATCTCGGAAGATCGGGCGCAGTGGCAGCATATATTCGTGAAGGGGAATCCGACAGCTGCTCAACCGGACGAGCTTCAGGATTAAGTACATGTAAGTACAAGCAAGTACAATGCTTACTTTTCAATCACAAACTTTAAACATAACAACTTTTATTTTAAGAAAGTTTCCTGCTGATTTTCTGTCTCTGCTTCCATATTGATATTTGCTTGAATTAGATTTTTTTGCAGTGCAAGTAGCTCTGTTTTTGAATGCATGCCTTATTTATCTATTGCTATTTAAGAACAGTGATGATGCTTGGTCCCTGGACCATTTTATTTTGTCCAGTTCCCACCGACAATGCAGAGGGCTTCCAAGACTGCCAGGATATGTGTGGCCCCTCAATCTTCTAAAAAGCCAGAGATAAGTGGACCTTAAGAAGGCTTGGCCTTTAGGTGAAGCAGTCATTTCCTGCTGAGTCCAGATATCAAGGCAGATACAGCCAATGAGGGCAGTTGAGTTTTCTTACTCTCAACTTCACTCTCTCTATGTCCCAAGACTTCTGTGTCCCCAAAAGTCATTGTTCTTCTCTGGGTGCTTTCCCCTCACACGATTTTCAAGTGATTTACAATTTACTATCTTGTCTTCATAGGGACAGTAGTTGAATCAACTGTACATTATTTCTACCACTTTTTCCCACAATGAAATGATCCCAAAGCAGAAAGGCACTACTAGGACCCTCAAGAAAACCTACATTGCTGCTCAATTCTAATCCTGTTTGAAATGCCTCTGAGTGACCAGCCCCTTCAACAAGATTTCTATACAACTCTACTCATGAGAATTCTTCATAACTCTACTCATGAGAATTCTCTACAACTCTACTCATGAGAATTCTCTACAACTCTACTCATGAGAATTTTCTACAACTCTACTGGTGAGATTCCTGCACAACTCTACTCATAAGAATTCTCTACAACTCTACTCATGAGAATTCTCTACAACTCTACTCATGAGAATTCTCTACAACTCTACACATGAGAATTCTCTACAACTCTACTCGTGAGATTCCTGCACAACTCTACTCATGAGAATTCTTTACAACTCTACGCATGAGAATTCTCTACAACTCTTCTCATGAGAATTCGCCACAACTATACTCGTGAGATTCCTGCACAACTCTACTCATATCTGACAACTCATATCTATCAAACAAAAAAGTAAATTGTAACAACTTCTTGTAAGATAAGAAAAATTACAGAATAACTGCTCTAGTCACCATGGTGCCTTCGACTGCAGCAACACTCATTGCAACCAACACCATGTTTAGTTACACTTTGCAATCTCTTGGCTATCTTTACTGTGACTGGTGTTCCAATACCACTAAGCATACTGCTCTAATGTTCCTCCAAGTTGGAAAATGAGAACAAATTGTTAATATTAAAAGTGCTATTGATTCCAATTCATGGTTGAGCTCGGCTACAAAACTACTGTATGATGCAATGGATGTGAATTTGTTTTCATTGTTTTATATTGTTAAGATTATTCCTATGTATATACCCCAAAAGGAGACAATTCAACTATATTTACCTAGTATTTTACCTGTTTTCTGAATCTACAAAACGTTAAGGTAAAAAAAAATGGTTATTGAGAACAGAGTAAGAAATAGCAACAACTATAAAAAATATTGAAAACTACTGGTGTGGTATTAAGGCAAAAATTATTCCAAAAATTTGAGAGTTGGATGCAATTTTTAAAAAGTCTGTATTGTTATGGCTATATTCAAAATTTTTGTGGTAAGTAAAACTGACATCTATAAAGCTTTTTGTCTGACACTGATCACATTGAGTCAGAATGCAGTAACAGAAAACATAGCAGAATTTGGAGTGTAAGGTAGGAAACTCAGAAAATGAAAAATATGTCTTAGGACCTCTGTATCTCTACCCAAAATTTGAAGACGGAAGATGTATTTTCAGATTCTGAACTCTCTCTGCTCAACTTTCTATATATCGTCCTACTGCTGAAATGAACTTGTATAAAGGCAAGACTTATGGACTGACAGCCCACCTTCACAAAATGGGAAATATGGGAAATGACTGCTACTACAATGACACAAACCATTAACACTGACACAAATGGCTTGGGTTAGAAAGAATGAGTTTTATATTTAATACTGACAAACATTTGAGCATGTACAAAAAATAAAAACCTGGTATACTACTAAAGCCTAAACTGGTCATACAAAAGGCTGAACGAATATATGTGACAATGGATATGCTTGAACATAGGGATGAAGTGAATATGCTGCTATCAGCATTTGATCAGGATGTTATACATTGGTCACTTACCCTCTTCGGAATGTGTCATGTAATCCATATGCACCAGATCTGACATTTAGTTCACTGGCAAATGGTTGATTGTTATTTCTGAGACCAAATGAAGAGTTAATCTAAAAAATATGAACATGATTGTGATAAAACAATTACTGATAAGATGAAAATTCACACACAAAGAGCTTTTCAGCTAGTAAAACTATTATTACTATTACTATTTATGTGTGTAGATCTTAGTGATGACATGGGTCAAGATATTCTTGGAGGTGGATCTAACATTACAAACAAGGAGACTAACACTACAACCAGGATAATAAAAGAAACAAGCTACTTTCTTCAACATGGCAATCATATAAACAACCTATTCTACACTCCACCAGTAATATGGCTGCCAAGACTAGAAGATGGAACAAAACAATTGCAAAAACATCCTTGGCTTCCACTGAGTCAACAAAGATTAGTATTTTCCAAACTATTGTAGTGTATTTAACAAACAGATACTGTTAGACAGATGGACATTGTCTTCAAAATGCTAGGGTTAGCTGGTGTTCTTGTCCTGTTTTGCAACGGTGCTTTTGGCTAAAGTGTTATTAAGTGAAGAGGTAACTGATAAACCTCACTTTCAGTGTGTTATTAAATAACTTTTTGTTCCCTTGGTTTCCTTCTATGCAACCAAATGCTTGTAGTGATGATATTGGTCATATTACTTTTAAAGATTATCAATGAAAAGGTTGCCAGAAATGTCTGGTCTTTCAGGACTTACTTTTGTGCAATTAATTTGTTCTAATTTAAGCATGCCAAGAATTGTTTTGCATTATTTTATTCCTATAGGTCTTTAAATAAGCTGTCCTTTTGATACCTACCTTTTTCAATAACAACAACATTTATTCAACTCAAGAAGGAAAGAATTACATTATAATGAAATAAAAACTATGGCCTGTTTAAGAGTTAAGCTAACTGGAAGTAACTGAAAGCTAATCAAGCCAGGAAGCAGGCTAAAAAAATGTTATCAAAAATAAATTTCAAGGTCATGCAGTAGGATCTGTGTATCCTTAATTGCTAAGGAACAAAGGGCTATACATGCACACACGAGACATAAAAAGATGGGGGGCACAACGAAGTGAGATGCATCATAATGGAGGGTTGGGAGTCAATCTGAGAATAAATAATAAAATCATACACTAAAGTCATTAAATAATAATCTTTTAAGGGAGCAACGACTCTTAATCTTGAAATCATCTAAAAATTCATTCCAAATTTTTACTCCAACAAAACGAATATTAAACTTGCCATAGTTAGTTCATATTTTGGGAAGGTAATATGACTCTTTTGGCCAACCTAGTATTATAATGATGCATCTCACTTACAGTAGTGAAATATGAATTAAAGCCTAAAGGTAACCGATTGGAATAAAAATCATACATAACCAATGCCTTGCTCAACTTTACCAAGTCAAGAAACCTAAGCAAGCCAAGTGATTTAAATAGTGGCAATGTATGTTCATCAAACTTCGAAAATGTAATAATCCTAATAGCTTTTTTTTGTAACACAACTAGAGGATTTTAAGAGCTAGGGTAGGTATTTCCCCAAGCTGTGACAGAATATGTAAGATGCGGAAAAATAAGAGTAAAGTATAGTTGTTTTAAAATCGAAAGGTTGACATGTCTTATTTTACATAAAATACCTGTACAACACTTTATTTTTTTGCAATATGAGAGATATGCTGTTTCAAAGACAAATGCGAGTCAAAAAAGACTCCAAGATAATTTATTAATTAATTGATTCATTAATTTTATTAATTTTCTCTTAATTTTGCTTGCTTAATTTCAGTATCACCAATAAGGATCTTAACAGAGTGTCTGATACGCTTTTGAACAGGATGGAAAGTGACAAAATTTGTTTTGCTAATATTGAGTGATAATCTATTTGAACAAAGCCAATTATAAATATACTTAAGATTTTGATTAAGAAAAGCTTCCATATCGACCAGATTCTTGTAGGTATAAAAAATGTTGCTATCATCGGCAAATATATGGAAATCAAGTTGCTTGCAGCAGTTGTGAAAATCATTAATATATACAAGAAATAGAAGAGGGCCCAAAACTGAACCCTGTGGGGCCCCATGTCTAATAACCATTTCACTAGATATCACATTTCCAATGCAAACCTGTTGTCTTCTATTTTCTAAATACGACGAGAACCATTTGGCAGCAATACCATGTATACTAAAAAAGTTAAGCTTTTTCATTAAGATAGTGTGGTCGATCATATCGAATGCTTTGGAAAGATCCAAGACGATCCCACAAGCATACGAGCCTTCCTCTATTCCCCTTTGTATCTTATTATTAACGAGGAGAGTTGCATGGGCAGTTCAGTGCCTTTCTCTAAAACCAAATTGTTGGGAGTAAAGGATACTATATTTATCAATATAAGAGGTAAGGTGCTTTGCTACAAGTTTCTCCATGATTTTGCTAAAAACAGATTTTGGCCAATAGTTATGCATATTAGTCACTGACTCTTTTTTATGGACTGGAATAACATTAGCAATTTTAAATTGATAAGGCACACAGCCATTGGAAAAAGAAAAATTATATATTATTTCTAAGGGGACCGCCAAATGACTCAAGTGTGTCGGGATACTATAAGGTCCTACTGCCTTCAATTTCTGTAACAGTTACTGGATAAAGACAGAAACTATTTGGTAGTGGAGATTCCAGCAAGTGTTCAGGCTGGACATTACATTCAGGAATTTCAACTGCTAATTTGCTGCCAATATTGGAAAAACAGGTATTTAAGTTAGATGCAATGGCTGCAGGATCCTTTATCATTTGATTATCACAAATTAGCTTGCAAGGCAAATGCTTTGAGCCACTAGATTTTGTTTGAACTAGTTCTTGAATCCCACTCCAAATATTTTTTATATTCCTTTCATCAATCAGAAAATAATTCTGACAGTATCTTTGTTTACTAATTTTTAGTAAATGATTAATTTTGTTATGGTACAACTTATAATGGTAGAAATGATAGGGAGTGCGGGAGTTATGATAATTTTTGTGAGCCTACTGTCGAATTGGGTCACAGGTGAGATTTCAATTTACGTTTTCGCCATTAAAATTGATTCCACTAATATGTCTTATTGGTCAATATAAAAAGTGCTGTATCTTTGTAACTAATAATCACCGAGAGGTCATCTTGATGTCATTGACATGTTCTTTTCAAGACATTTCAGATAGTCTATTGAACTTATAATTCTGTCTAACATACCTACATTATATGTTAACAAATCATACTTAATAAAGTAAGTCAACTTAATGAAATTTACAACTCTCGTTTAACATAGACAAACCAATTTTTAACACTTGCTTCACGATCCGGACTGGAGAGTCTAGTATGGCAGTTTCCAACGAGATCTCAGGTGTGCAAGAACAGAATTTAAAGCCTGAACTTAACACTTGCTTTAAACAACGGAACATACCTGCTGTACCAAACCCAAGCCTGCTACATCCTCCCCCAGGTGTGCAGGGGACATCTCCCAAAAATATCTCGGGTGTGCACTTGCCATACTCTGCATATATGCAGTCTAGTCCGTCCGGGCCTTACCGAAATCAATTCTAACCGCTGTTGCGTTTAATAGTTTTTTATCTTGACAGCACTGTAACATAGTCACGACTCAGATTAAGGATATTTTATAATAAAATACGATTAATAAATTTCCTCTAAGCAAAAGAGATAAGACAATTAAAGAATATGCTGATTCACTTTAACTTACCGTGGCCATCTTGTCTTCTCTAAAAGAAAATTTGTGTAGCCTCATTTTCATTTTCAGGTCGATATCAATGTGGTATAAGAACAGCTGGAGAGTTGATATCAGATCGAGGTCAAAGCCACTTTGCGTTTGAAGGAATTCCGTTTGTGCGACAAAAGATTCCCATTGTATGTTGTATACTGGTGGCATGTGCTTGTGTTCAATAACAAAATAACGATATCTTGCGTTGTTTACGGTTGTTGGAATCGACAAAATGAGAAAAAGAAGAGTGTAGACTTTGTCAGGATAATGTCGAGGGTCAAAACTGTCAAAATTTGATAAAAATCGACGTGAGATAAGGTGAAATTGACGAAGCTGGGGTACAAAATCCCATCTCTTTCCATTAATTCGTTCTTAGGTGTACATTTTCATACAAGTATAACTCGTCCTGATTTCAGTTTTATGGCTTATATCTTCGAGTCAAAAGTATAGGTATCTAAAATAATTTTTAAAAAATCAGCTGTATACTTTTAACGCTGGTTTTGGACTGTAAAATTAGGCCTCACCTGGCTACCAGATATTTACTAGCAGGGTTGAGAGGTAACCTCTGGACTCAATGTCAATATTTATCAACTTCATTCCTGTGAACGCTGTCCGTTACTAGTTTGAAACAAATTATACTCTTTCAACTGGTCTAAATGATTACACCAACGAGTGATGCTAATTATATTTCTAGGTCTCTTCCAAAAGTTGAAAACTTGCATCTTCGTATTACTGTGAGAAGCTGTCCTGTACACCAGTTTCATTGGTCTTGGGTAAAATATAACTTCCGTTGAACAAGGGTCTCCATTTCTCTCCTCGTTTGGTGTGTCATAAAATCTTAGAACCCTCTAGGTCCTGATATTCGACCTTTTTCTACGCGCTTCTCTTCTCTCTTGTTGAGTCCAACACCCCGTACTTGAAGCATGGTTTAATAAATACCATTTAAAACTGAATTTACGGTCACATCTGACCTCTTGCAAAAACATACAGTCGCACTTCTTAAGTAAAGTAACTTATTGACTGTAATGACCGACGGTAATCGCTGCTCGGAAACGGAGACATAAATTGAAAGATGACAATTTTTGGCTTACATTGTTGTTTTTACTTCATTGCAGCGTTTATCTCTGCTATTTTTACTGTTCATGACATTTCATAGACTACGAAATCCAATTTGTGTTCACTACTCTTTCCATCAAATTGATTTGATTACTGTTGCAGCCAAGGACTTTTTGCCGTATAAACCTCGTATTGGACCTCATTTCCATGGCTTCAAGTTGTCAACATACGAGAAGCCTCGAGTTGACCCTCAATCTTTTCTTATACCTCATTGATATCACTTGTCTTACAAAAAGATTGGATCGAGCAACTTATTCTTGGATCCCACTGGATCGACTATTTATTGTTCTTCAGCTGAGCCATCTGCCTTGGGTCAACAGAGAAATCAAGAAAAAAATGAATTTGAGATGCAAAGCTCTAATAAAATGGCAAAGAAACAGACAAGATGTG
>JANTCA010004342.1:0-54245 GCA_024741275.1 Chironex yamaguchii
CAGTTACGTAGCCCCCCCCCCCCCCACTTGTAAACGCAAAGCCTAAGTGATGAAGTATTTGACCGATCAAATATTCGGCCGGTACCTGTCCCGCGGTCGAAGGATTCTTTCGAACTTTCCCACTAAGTGTGAAGGAGCCCAGTTTGCAGTTTACGATCTTTGATTTGTGATCGCTTAACGTGTGCGGACATGCGATTGAAACTCTGAAAAACAAATCTTACGTCCAGGGTGGGATCTGAACCCAGGACATTCTACTACATGGACAAATTGTCCTGACCAATGAGCTACCGAGATGTTGTTTCTCAGAGGTGATGTCATAACTGGCTGATTGCGTCACTATAAGACAATGATTCGAACTTTCACTAGTTATAATTACTTCAGTTCCGTTCAGATATGCCGCCATCTCCACCTCCTTAGTAAGGCGATTCAAAGTTGATTATTTCCTTCAGTACTCAACACGAATAACGCATACTCAAGTACAGGCACAGGAGTCTGCTTTTCACCCACTTGTTGTTATCTCGAAGAAAGGTAAAATAAGACTCTTAAAAGGCAATGTCCTGATATTTCGACTGTAATAATGATTCAGATGAACGTCAAACTATTTGAGACATATGAAATAGAAAAATGTTAATCAAGGTCCATTACTGATCATAAACCGTTAAATGTGGAAAGGAAACTTTTATTTATAAGCAATATTTTTATGATTTGTCATAAGACTGTTGCAGCTATGGCAGCATTTCATTGCAAGTTTTTTAAAACTTGGAAAAACAGATAATATAAATTAGAATCTGTTAGAGTCTGTTATATTCCTTGAAAATGATGTTGACTCAACAGGTACTGTCAATCATTTTCAGATGTTCAAAGTGATTTCATTATGTCCTAAATCTGTGCTCATGTGCTTAGTGGGATCCGTGTAAAATATTTAAAAACATAAAACACAGTGCCATTACGTCCGAAGACCGATGTCGTCACAGACTAAGGGTTTCTTCACTGAACGTGATTCCAAACATGATATTTTAGGAGGTCAATTCTGTATGAAATCAGACAATTTTACAAATGCTGTTTTGTTGTGGGGAGGGGTATTCGAACTTGCAGCCTCTGGCTTGCAAAACATTTCTTGTACCTTACGTCAGAGGTAAAATAGTGAAAAGCATCAAGCTCATGGTCTCTTACCGAGACTGTCGCGTAAATTCACCTCTAGGTGAAATTTTCTTTACTAGTAACACACCATTCGAAGCAGAAAAATTTATATGCTCTTCTGCTACAGAAACATTCAGTGATGTATAAATAACGAGCATATTTGATTACTTTAATAGTCTTTTAGTTAGAGCATCATTCTTGCACCTTCTTAAATTGCAGTAATTGGAAAATGCAACTGCATATGTTATTCGAGGGATGAGTAGTAGTGAGACCAAAATGCTTATCAGCCGCATGTTCCTGCGCTGACTGTAAAGTACGGAAGACAGATTGACGTTTCGAGAAGCACAAATTATGAAATGTTTGACTGAAGTCATTATATGTTGACTAAAATCATTTCCTTCCAATAAAACAACTTTAAGTCTGTGTTATTTAGTTTCAAAATGTACACTAATATCTTCTGCAACTAACAAAGGAAATCTGAAAGCGTTCCTTGGAAAAGAGAGATTTGTTGTCCTTATTTCATCTCAAAAAATGGTAGTATTGATCATCTTGCTGTATTCATTATGCTTGTCATCAAGACAATGGGACAGAAATTTAACGCTATAGCAAAAAACGTAGTTACTGTGCGACAAAGAACCACCGCTCCTTGTTTCTTGTTTTCGGTATTTCTTGACAAATTAGCTGTTGAAAAGATTGGATTACAATATGATTTTGTGATGATGCATTGTTATTTGGATTTGATTTTTTATCACACAGGAGCATGTTCAAAAGAGAAAAATATGTCTAGTCACTCTCATGCCCTTATTTAACTCATGTATTACTCATAGCTTTAAATACTGACTTGTATGGAGCATTATTGGGGAAAGGTATAGCTACTTTCTTGAGACTTACTTGAACTTCGCTTTAGTTTTCCAGGCAGGGTCGGTTTTAGTGGTGCAGTTATGAAACTTATATGTGTAGTAATGCAATGCAGTGTGCACAGTATTAAGTTATGCTGTTCGCTGGTGTAAAATTAAGCAAAACTGACAACAATCCACACCCATAACCAGCGACTTCTCCCCGCAGATTGAAATCAAATTTGCTTGGGACTGGAGCCTTGTTATTATGTTAGACATGGCTTCATAGATACCTTAAGTGTACTGATTATTGCGTGTTCCAAGTTTCGCGAATATTTTTCAAATTCTCAATTATCGTGATACACATGTAGCATCTGATTTCGAATAGAATAACCACAAACTCTATCACTGCTGTATCTTCCTGTCTTGCCAATGCTATTGTCCCATACCTTAATTCTGATTGGTTCCTTCTACGTCTCTTAGGTCCCAGTTCTCTAATCGTATGTGTATCTATGTTTACCATTATATTTTAATCTGTTACATGACTAATAACGTGTAAGTCGAAAATTCGCGGACGGGTCGTTCACTTCCTAAGAATGGGTGACAAAGTTAAATATTTTGTCTTTTGCTATATCCACTGCCAAACAGTATTGTGAATCATTTAAAATAAACGTTAGTAGATAACGAATGTTGTCAGTGGAGTAAACTTGTCGTTGGAGACAAGTTCAGTGGTAAGTGAATTTACGGTTTAACCTCCTGGAAAATACACAGACTTTGAAATATTATCACTAGCCCTTCCTGGATAACCACAACTTGTTGGAATCCAGATATTGAGTCCATTTTTCAAGCAAATACCTTCAGCCACAGTAAAAATTATGACAGTATTAATTTGATCTCACTTAACCGTAAACGCAATTTGTTCAGGATGTAGAGACGTGTTCCGAAAATAAGCAAAATTAATAGCTTAAATTTTTTTGCCCTGATCGTTAATAGCATGCTCAATTATAACATGGGTCTTAAGTGGGACAAAAGCATCTTGATTTAAGGAATTCATGAAAATATATTCATAATAGCAAATCGGGTTTTTTTATTATTAATTATTAGGGTTGCTGCATAACTCTTCGATTCCCTTTAGAAAAAAACCTGGTTGTCGCTTAGTATGTGAACACCAAAGACCAGATCCCTGCCTTGGTATTTCCCAGGATACTGTTTAGTACTGAATCTGTAACACAGATCTTGCATCATGTAAAAAGGTATTTAAATTATGGATATGGGACCTTTTTCCTTTAAATGACCAATAAGACCTTCTACAGGTGAAGATATTAGAAAATGTTTAGCAAATCTTACTTAAAGATCTATGGCTTGCATTCTTATCATACGCTATAACAATTTTCCTCTGTTTTGAACAAATATTCTGTAATCCCAAATTTTAGTAAAGTCTTTCATATCTCATGGGAAAATAGTTTTTTGTAAAATGTTAACAGGGTCGACGCTTGGGGGGTATAAGCTCAAGGAACGTATGTTTTACGCGTCATGAATACCATCGAAAAATGAGCAGAACTATCAAGACAACAAGATACATTGAGACTCCACACATCTAAGAGGGTTACTGGTGAAGTTTCGTGTTCGGTGACATAAACGTGGGACACAACGGAGTTGAAAAGTTAATGCAAAGTCTATGTAGAAATTTCACTCTCTAACTCACTGATTCTAGTTTACTAAGACAAAGTTTACTCAAGGAAAACAGCAATACTATTTTTTCTACATAATTTAATAACAACAAGCCCTTACATTCATCACGCAATACAATGTTACAAAATGTACAACCTCTACTTATACAGTAACATAAACTTTAATTAACCAATCAAGATTAAGGTGTCCTAACCCTAAAGTATGCAAAGTACCATGGTTGGACATACTTTAAGCTTGTTACTTGCCATAACAGGAGTCAGTTTACTAGTCTCTATGTATACTGAGGTTTTTTAAATATCAGCTGATATTCTAACTAATAAATATAACATAACATAACACAACACACGAAGATAGCACAACACGCAACATAACAGCGCACCTGGGTTTCCCGACAGTGTATGAAGTGCCGAGTTATTGAGGAAAACTAACATAACTTGCTTGCCATCACAACTATACTCTTAATTTTCGTAGGCAGAGAGAGTTCGTTTTTTCACTTGAACTCTTCCAATAATGTTTTGTTTCTTCATGTTGTCTTTCTTTGTTTTCTTTCTTGTTTATGATTGGCTAGTTTTGATATATGTTTCGTATAAATGGGTTGCCATATACATATACTTTCCTTTCTGACGCTTCATACTCTGAAGAGTGTCGGACGAAAAAATGTTTTTAAGTATGTTTTCAGCGCAATGTCGCAATTTGTCGAGGCGATAATAAAGAAATATTTGTACATTTACTTTAAAAGTTTAGACATAAACGCATCCTTGAACTCAAAATGCTCTACTGACTCTATTGTATAATTTTTATTACAAAATTGAACCTTGTCTTGGTCAAAATTGCGATGCAAGTTTTTAGACACTTCATGGCCCAACTATCTAGTGGATACTAGATTGGAAACTATACGGAGAGCGTGTTCCTCCTTTTATAAATTAGCAGACTCTATCTTCCCCTTTAACTTTGTAAGCTCCTATCTAACGTAAACTTAATTTCAAAGCAACACATCATGTAATTAGATTAGGTGTAACCATTTGATTTTTCAATGTAGCAAATGAGTTTTCTAACCACAGCTTACTCAAACCCTCTGATACTTAAATGTTGTAGTGATAAAATGAGTAAGCAAGGCACCTGTACATTGTTGGTTTGCTTAAACCAGATCCATGGAAGAATTTATCTTTTATGTTTTACACTCGTTCACAAGTCAAGGACCATAAATAAACAAAATTGCTTTTGAAATGCCAACTGATTATAAAATTGAGGTTTTCACTTGAATAAGTATTACCCCAAGAGCATCATACCTTCCTTCAACACAAACGTGTGCATTGCAGGTGGAAAGAAAAGTTTGTATTGGGGTTTTAATTATATATTGAGCACTAATAAAGTGCTGTAAGAAAGCAAATTAAAATTTGACTTTATTAGGAAAACACAGGTACCATTGATTTTGGAAGTCATGATTGATAATTGCTTAATCAAAGCGTAGGAACAAATGAAAGCAAAAAATCGATTTAAATCGACTAGAGGAAAATTTGATTAAATACATAATTTTTAAAATATGAATACTTATTTTGGATTTCTCGATTAAACTTTGTGAATATTACCAATTTTGCTTAAGAGTTAATAATATTTGTGTTTTTGGCTGGTTCAGATTTTCTTGATTTAAAAGCAAGTGGCTTTTTTGTTTGTGAAAGCAGTTAGTGGGTACTTTTGTTGAGAATAATCGTTACATTTCTTGAGGGATCTAATGCAGCGAGAGTAAAATAATTATTTGTAGACGTTTTATCGCTACTAATCGGCAACTTGAAAATTTTTGTCGTTGTGTCAATGATTTTCTGAAACTGCGTACGCTATATTTATAACGGGGAATTCGCTTTATAAATTTGGCACTAGTTTCGAAAATTATGTTCCACACCTCTGTATGAATCTTTCTGTTTTCTACTTTCACTTTTGCAGCTTGATATGATGATCATTTTGTTGTCAATGTGCGTCAAACAGGGTGCAAGTAAAGTATGCAAGATCCTATAGAAGTTTCTAAAACCTTTCTAACTTTGCTTCGAGAAATCTATTTTAGTATAACTTTGCTTCGTCGGTCGGTTGTAAAACTTATTTTTGCTAAGTAATTCTCAAACTTGTAGTCACTCGCTTCTTTGGTATCCTATGAAACTTCAATCCAGTAAGACCTGTATTGAATTGGCCCTGGTACTCGTAATATCAAACTTTTGTCCTCAGCTAAACTAGGTAGCCTTGCTTCTTGCAGTCGCGACATGTCGTGCGTAGATCAAGCTAATCCAGGGCTCAAAATACAACACTTTTAATAAATTTTGCTTGTGTTTCCACTCAAGCTCACAACACTGAACAGCACTTATATATGGCAAACAGTGTGACGTTGACGCCCTCGCAGGCCAAACACTTGAGCAAACTCTGAAGATACAAATGGAGCTGTGCTGCTTACGCTTGGTAGAAGGTCTGTGCTGAGTATGTGTGACACGAGATGCATTTCTGATGCGTAGTGAGGCTTGTTTTTGGTAACCCACTTCAACATTCGTTAAAATAGGGCCTACTATGAAGAAGAATTTGACCTACTCAGGCGGATTAAATTCTTTAAGTCCTTATAAAATTGCTCTACATGCCATCAGTAAGTTGAAGAGGAATCTGATATCTAAGAATTTGCAGTCGAAAATTCGCGAGCGGGTCGTTTTTCTGTCAAAAAGGGCTGTTTATTTACAACTGATATTTTCTCTTGTGCATATTTGTGCATATGGACTGGAGCTTTACTGGTGTAAACTACGTTTTACTTTACCAATCACCAATCCCAAACAAAAATCGTTTTGGATAAGAACTTTAGGATCATTTGCCAAAGAACCTCAGAAATTTTGGTATTTACTGCTTGAACGTTGATCTTATATATTGTATGTTCGAACTCGAACTTAGCAATTAATACCAAATAAACTCAAATGAGGATGTTAAACCAACGCAGGCTGTATCATACTGGCTTTATCGTACCCTTTGAAATATCAGAATGCTTGAATAAGCGTCATTAGTGTCAAAACAAGCGAATTCTTGTAGCCAAACAAGTTTTTAAGCTCGAACTACTCACTAATGTAAGCTCATGAGATGGTGAATCCACCTGCCAACTTTCCTTTGGCTCATCTTTTAATGACATTTTCGTACATCCACCAATCATACGATAGATTTTCCCATCAAACTTCGCGCGCTTGCTGTATGTTTTCATCGATTACTTTGTTTGCACATGTCAACAGCAAATGGTAGAACTTGTACTCCTCGTTGCAAACACAGGTTGCACTTGATTTTAGTGAAAAAGTATGTGAAGTACTCTTTTTATATTGAATACGACATGGAATCGATACCTGTTATCCAATACTTGGGCGACACCGAGTTACATTCATGTTGACATGAATGAACCGTCATATAAGAATGTGTCACAGTTAAATGATAAGGATCAAGTCTCTGAGGCGATTTGTAAGCCTCTTGTTTCTAGCTCACCTAAAAGCCACAATGAGCAGGCTGGTGCACAGATGGATCGAGAGTCTGTCGGAAAAGTGAGGGGCCAGGTGGTATCGTCGAAACAGGATCAAACAGAAGAAAAGCGATGGAAATGGACAAAGTCGAATTTATATTTGCGATACTCGCCCAAAAGTCTTGCTAGTTTTCGTCGTTCCTCTGACAGCAACAGCAGTCAAGATGTTTTATCACCGAAAACATCTTTGGATAATGATGACTATGTGGACGAAAGTTTTGTAAGCTTCGGTATGGAAAATCAAAGCCCGAAAAATATTTCAGCGAAAACTCATTGGATTAAGGATCAAGTGGCCAGTTTTATAGCAAAACGAATCCCAAGTAAATCGTCTGATTCACAAGACAAAAGTGAGGGACTCGCGGATTCAAGTGACTCCGTGTTGCCAAGCTCATCTACCTCGAATAGTGAGGGTAATGAGACGGTACAGTCGGTGGAGAGGACGTCTAAGGTCAGTGAACCAGTTGTGATGAAATTGGAGTATGATATAAACGGTTCTACAACGGCGGAGTTACAATCGATGGAAGTATCAAAGGAAGTTCCAGAGGTAGCCTTTGTCGACAAAGCAGGGTTGTCATCGTTGGACGAGAAGGAGATGGCTTATCTCGAATTTATCGAAGCTAGAGATAACATTAAAAGTGGGAAAGTAGGTGGTAAAGATAGCTTCGATGATGTAAATCCTGTCAGTTTAAAAAGACCCCTTGATCAGCCCACTAAAGCTCATTGGATTAAAGACCATGTTACCAGTCTGCTGTCAAAGACCAAGGGACACTCTAAAACAACAACTGCATCCACACAGCAAGCCGAAGGAAAAATGGAGATAAAACAAGAAACAGTTGTAAAAAAAGATGCTGACACACTCTGCGAAGAGACTGTCGAACAGGAAAACCCAAGTTTCGGTGACTTGCACAGCAGTTTCCAATCTAAACTGAGTAGGCTGTCAGTTCAGAATGACCCTGAGAATGTGACAGGATCACAAGAAAAGAGCGAGAGCTTTGAGGTAGTGGAAGCAATACAAACAGCTATCGAGACTGAAGATGTCGGTAGACCAGCCACCGAGGAGACAGAGAAAGCCCCATTGAAAAAGGAAGACAAAAGAAAGTTGAGTAGTGTGTTAAAGATGATTGGCAGTAGTAAGCAAGGAGGGACGGGTGAGAGATGCACAGCCTCAGACGAAGAACAGACGCATGAAAGTGCCACAAAAAGCGAGTTAGAGAAAAATGGAAAAGAATCTCTTGAAGGTGAAACACTTGCTGTCCCTGGTGACCAGGGATCAAGGTCTAGTGGTTCGTCCACACCTCCCAGCCCTGCGACAAAGAAGAAATCTGCCAAAGGACAGAAGATTAAAGGGATCCTAACCATGTCCAACCCTATGACACATTCCACTGACTTGACTCACTTACCATCACCATCTCCAACGTCTAGCAAAGGGAAAGGTTCAGGATCACCTAATCCAGCTTCACGTAAATTTCCAAATCCTAGCAAGGCCTTTAAAATACCTAAAAAGTTAACATTTTCTGAGCTGTTGCATTCACAAGAGGGCACACGATTGTCACCTGATGATGATCCCAACAAAGAAGACAGTGGTGAAAGTTTATCAGCTTCACCAATACAAAGACCGGAGAAGGAAGGAGAGGATTCAGATGACAGTCTTGATCCAAAAGAGCTTGAAACTTTAGTGAAGCAGAGCTCTGGGGGCCCCATGGATAAGGAACATGCATCTTCAATTAGTTACTTTCACTTGTGGGTAACATCAGTAATATTTTATGGCTTCTTACTATCTTCACCCTCACCATTTATCACTGGTCTTGTGTATGGTGTTTTGTTTATGTATCTGCTTGGTTGTTTTATTGTATGGTTATTATGTCCATCTGGCAAGTCATATCAACAATATAAAACAGAACTTAAAGAATATCTTGCTGAGCAAGAGAAAGGATCACCAGTTAAGCAGCCTCAGTCTACTAGTGCTTTGGATCCTACACACTATCAAAAACCAAGAGACCTTAAGGTGAGAACTAATGCTGTTTATCATGTCTGTTTGATTGTGTATTCTTACTTCAATAATTAATCCACGAACTTGCTAATTCCAACTATATTTAGCATTGGTTGTTATAATTTGTTCGGAAAGTATTCATCTCAAGCAAGAACGTCCTGTAGATTCCAGAGGTAATTAGTGTAAAATTTGCAGCTTCTTGCACAACAAGGCACCTAAAAGAATTCAAAAGAATTCAGATACTAAAATGTCTGTTCATCATTATACAATTACCGGTATATATCAGCAAAGTTCAGTTTCCTTGGTAAAGACTATTTCAATGCTTTGTTTCGTTAATACTTTAAAGGACCCAGTCGTGGTTTAGCTATGTAATATTATTCCTTGTTTGTACTGCTAACAATTGGCTTGGATAAAGTAGTCAGATTATCGTTATTTAGTTCCCGCATGTCATAAATGTGCTCCATAAAGTTTACAACATTTGCTATGGCTCTTTTCCTTGGCTGTGTATGAGTCACATGTATTATGACATCAAAGTCAGGTAATAAACTGACCACTCACCCGCTATCTCTCAATTTTGCATTTACTGTACTTTCTATATAAGTAGGACCTTTTTATCAGATGTTTTACTTATGCAGAAGACCCAACAAGTGAAAATAGTAATCACACATAGTCTTTGATTGTACACAATCAAGGATAATGAAGCATTCTGTAGCCAGAGATTTAAGAATTGTGATCAATTTAAGTTATTATAGCAGTCTGTATGAAAAATACAGATTTATGAATAATAGAGTAGATTTTCCTCCCAGGTTTATCAATACAGAGTATTGCTCTGGTGATAATTTCTATTAAAAGAGCCTGTTTTATGGAATCTTGTCAAGTTATTTTGCTTCATGCCACTGAAGAATAGATGAAGGTGAAGATTAGATGCAGCTTGGGCTGTACCCAGGAGCGACTGGGTGGCAAAAAAGTAGGTATTAGACGCCCCAAAATTGTGTCATTTCACTCACAAATTTTTTGTAATATCCAGCTGGGAGCTGCTATAATCCTTCTTGAAGGGTTTAGAGGTGGAAGCCCCCTTAAAAAATTTGCAGATATTCAATGTAAAAGGTCCCTGATTTTATCCAAATTACTATCTGATAATGAATATAAACATGAACATGACTCAAATTACTGCTTATTTACTTAGGACTATAAAAGAAACAAACGATTTATCGAGCAACTTTCTTGAAAAATATTCAAATCTACATCACTTATAGGACTTGAATCTATTTACAATTTTTTCCTTTAAACAACTGTTTTTGTGCTGGTGACTGCAAAATTTTGTGCATATCTTTTGGACAAGGTCTCCCAATTTATTTTGAAACGCAGACACTGCTCGTGTGCAACTTGTTTAAGATGACAAAAGTTCAAAAATGTGAGTAACAGCCCAACGATAGGCTTCTTCAACAGCACGATTCATTATTCCAACAGACGATCGATATGACTCAGCCACCAAGGTATTAGAAATGAAAAACTAATACCTTGGTCCTGTTGACCTATTCTTATAATGACACTCGACGAAGGAGTTTACATCATATATACTGACGCATACACAAGAATTTTGAAGGGAAGGTATTAGAAATCTGAAACGAATATCTTGCTCATAGCCATATCGTGGCTCCATTGCTCAAAAGAAAATCTGTCAGTATGGATTAGGAGAAACAAAGGCCATTGCACAGATATATTGGGTGTCTATGGTGTGGATGTCTCCTTTCACATCACAGTTGTTTTTCCTTTGACATGATGCAATTCTACTTAGATTTCTTTTTTTAGTTTGATTTATGTGTTTCAAAAACAAGGTTGCTAAATATGAAAAAAATCGTATTAGACTAATACCTTTAATGCCACCCCTAGCCGCCACTGGCTGTACCAATACCATAATAATCATCGTTGATGCTGCAACCACCCAGGAGTAAATGATCACATAAGGTTGAACTGCTTGCAAAAGATGGGACAAGTAGCCCTTATAGGTATCTATCATTTATGCCACCTGTTATGGCATCATTCTTGACCCTGTAGTTGCGTTTGTCCTAGAGATGTGGTAGAGATGTATCTCAATATATATATATATGATATTTTGGACATGTTGAAGGCAGTTATTGTGGTACAGCCTTAAGGAGCAGTACCTAGAAAATGGATAACACAATTGCATTTGATTGATGATATTTAAAATGTCTGATTATACCAGGACAGCCAATAACTGTAAGCTGTGGTGGCTGGAGAAAAAAATTAGGTATTAGCCCCCCCTCCCCCCACACAAATTCTTAATTTTCAGCATTTGAAGCCTTAGTATTCTTGTTATTTTAAAGAGTGTGCAGTAATGCTTGAAATTCAAACCATCTGATTTCTGTGGATGAAGGTCACATCAAACAGATGACACGTTTTTCATGATAGCTGTACGACTTTCAGCTTTTACTTACAAACCCCATGACATAAGCTCTCAAATATCGTCACATGCCATGGCCACAATATATGTTCAATCACTTTAAAATCATGCTGTATGTTGTCAGTAATATGTGATAAATTTGTTTAGTTACAAACGTATTGTCGACAAATCTCCCATGACAAAGCAGGACCAACAAGAATTGGCATTTTTCTCACTGCTGACCTAGAAAAGTCTGGTCCACAGTTTTCAAACATGTATTCTTACTTTAAGGCTAGGTCTCCCGTCTTTCTTGAAATGAAGACACTGTTCATGTGTTAGACTTTTTTCAGACGACAACAGTTTGAAAATGTGATAAACACCCCAACAATCACCTTTTTGAACAGCACAATTACTCCAACTGAATGTTGATATGTTTCAGCTGCCAAGGTATTAGAAATGAAAAGAGAACATGTTTGTCCTGTTGACCTATTCTTATAGTGACACAAAAGAACGTTAATCTGAGGAAATTTGAAACTAATACCTTGCTGATAACAATACCATGGTTCCATTGCTCTAAAGAAAATTGGTCTGTACATATCAAGGTTTAAGAGAAACAAAGGAAGCTGTTTTTTTGGCATTCAATAATTGGTATCAAGTGTGTAAGTTGTGTAATGCCTCCTTGCAATGTCACAGTTCTTACTTTGTAATGATGCAATGGAAGTTCAAAGTTTTAAAATGTTTTGTTCATTCTAAAAGTGAGGTTCTTATATCTGGAAAAATGGTATTAGGCTAATAATACCACCCCCAGCCACCACTGAATGTAAAAAAGGAATCACCCATGATGAACTGAAAAATTAATGATAAATTATGTAGAAACCATATAATGAAAAGGATGGGAAGAGTATTGTTAACTATTATCAAGAATACTTGTTCAAAAATATTGTATCATAGAATCGTGCTTTAATAATTATCATAGTGTTAATACTAGTTTTAAGTGAAGTTAGTAAAACGTATATTTGGATTTCGTTCTTGTGGGTCTGAAGATAATAGGACATGTTTTCAATTAAATTCCTTATTTAAGATTAATTGGTGTCAACCAATATTGACCAGTCTGTCTCAAAATTCTTTTAATTTCTTATTAATTTGTTTAAAGCCAAATTCAGTGTCTCTTGTCTAGAAACATTAGTCAATTAATGTTTTGAAGAATTTATATTTGAACGTAAGGTATATGGAGTGCTCTCATAAGAATGTCAATTCGTAGGCAGGTGCTTTTTATAGTCTCTCAGTTATCTAAGACAAATGATGTAAATAATGTATGAGAGGACAAGGTAATGTTCTAGAGGGTTTTTTGTCAAATTGAGCTTTGCTGCTCATGCATATCAGTTTGAAGTAGATTAGGGGTGAAGACAAGCGAATATAACTGATTTCTGTTTTATCTCAAAATTTTTATAACCGTTTTATAACTCTTCCATTGCACTTCGTCCACTTTTTCTTTCCATGGGCATGTAAGCGTTTTAAACAATTGCTAATCAAGAGCTTACCAGAAAAAGCACCTTTGTTACAATATTGTATCCAGCATAAGCGTCGCTCAGAAAAGAGAATACTTTCTGTGGATTTACATATTATTCAAAGTAACGTGAATTGGCCTATGTATTATGCACAGTATATAAGTACATATTTAAACGGACTACTGTTAAGCTTATAGTATATTGTAAAGCAGGATTTTAAGTTGCACTTATAGAAACTCTTCCTAGTTACTTATTTGTTACACTCAAAAGATGTAAAACTATGGTTATCGCATTGAAAATTTGCGACATTGCAGTAAGAACATACTTAAAAGCTTTTTTCGTCTGACCCTCTTCAGAGTATGAATCATCAGAAAGTAAAGTATATGTATATGGCAACCTATTTATACGAGACATGAATCAAAACTAGGCAATCATAAGCAAGAAAGGAAACAAAGAAAGAAAAATTGAAGAAGCAAAACATTATTGGAAGAGTTCAAGTGAAAAAACAAACTCTCTCTGCCTACAGAGTACTGGTTTACTAGTTTTAATGTAGACAGATTCTAAAATGGAGCTGGAATGCGACAAGATTTCCCAAAAACGTAGGGAGTTACATCCAGCCCTCAACTTTACAGTTGAAAAGGAACAAGGTAAATTATTACCTTTCCTTGATGTTTTGGTGGAATAAACTGACACTAATTTGTTAACAACAGTTTACAGAAAAGCTACTTTGACTGGTCAGTACATTCACTGGGATTTTTTTTGTCTGAAAAAGAGGAAAAGAACCTCATCAGAACACTTGCCCATGGAGCACTTTGTATCTGTTCAAAATCTAAATTAAATTCGGAACTAGGGAAAATAAAAAGTATTCTCCTTGAAAATGGGTATCTAGAAGATGTTGTTTCTAGAATTGTTGGAGGAAAGATCACTGATTTTGCAACCAAAAAATCTTTTGGGCCTCAAAAAAGTCCTGTATACTTAAAACTTCCTTGGTTAGGCAATGTTTCTATCCACATAGAAATACAGATTAAAAAAGCTGTAGCTAGGTGTTTGTGCTGTAAATCCAACAACTGTTTTCACAACTAGGAAGATCTTGCCATCCATTCACAAAGATTGTGTACCTATTGACACAAAAAAGCTTAATAGTACATGAATATACTACATGTGAAGCTCGTATGCACATCACACTTCTCAAAGATTTAGTGACAAGATCAAACAACATGTTCCAGCCACTGTATGCCAAGCATCAATTCCTCCTAGAGAAAAGCCATCTTGTGCTTGCCAAGCGAAAATTACGACCAAAAGGGGCAAGCCATAGAGCAACATTTACTAGAAAATTCAGAATGCACCAAAATGTATAAGGATGAGAATTTATGGTCAATTGGTACAGCTAGATAGTCCTTACATCTTAGTGCATTAGCTTCTGTCTGCATTAAAACATGAAAACCAGTACTCTGGAGGCAGAAAGACTTTGTTTTTTCACTTGGACTCTTCCAATAATATTTTGCTTCTTCATTCTTTTTCTTTGTTTCCTTTCTTGTTTATGATTGGGTACTTTTGATACATGTTTTGTATAAATAGGTTTTCCTTTCTGGTTTTGCTGTTCAATATCACACAGATATTGTGCACACTGTAAGTGTTTGCATACCAAACACAAAACAGCGGTGCTTACCATGTCTGGATATTGTGTGAAAACAGGAAAAAAAGCGAATGCAGTACTTCATGATACATCCCAGGATGAGAATAGCCACATGCACCGTCAGAAAGCAGGAGCTCGGATTAATGTTTAAAGACAACTTACAATAGACACTCTGTTTCAAGCATGGTGAACAATCCTAATGATATTCAACAAAACTGTTGAATATATTCATTTAGTTTAAGATGGACTTGAACACTAGTTTTGAAATGCTAAGGTTGCTGTGTGGAATTTTTTCGGTCACGTTGACTTGGAAAATGTGTAAAAATAGTTGCATAACTGTGACTCGTACAAAAGGGAAAGAAACCTGAATTGCAACTGCAACAGAAGGTGGGGTGCAGGACATGAGGAAAACATAGCTCATGTTCAGTCAAACAGATACATACTCTTAAGCAGAGTATCCTCCCAACATCTAGATGCAAACTGTGCCATTCAATATACACATTCTGGTTCTCTGTTCGAAAAAACTAAAGTGAAGTAATTTTTGTTGCATCGTGTTACAAATGTCAAAATTTAGACAAAAATATGTGTTTTTAAATGCCAAGTTTTTATGTATGTATTTCAGTTTTTATGTATGTATTTCAGTTTTTATGTATGTATTTCAGTCTGGAACACCATACAAGCTGCTCTAGTGAAATGTATTTTTCCATTCCAGAACAATTGAGAAATAGTCAGACAGCATTGGTTAGAAGGACTAAGTGCATTGTCATTGTTGTCAATGGAAATTGGCTTGGTCACGTTTATGGTCTTTGTTACTGAAAAATTGTTTTTGTTGTGTTGATTTCCTAAAATAAAAATTTAAGGCAGCTTAGAATGCGTATAGTGATAAGAACACCAACATTTTTCTGTGGCGTATTAGGAAATCATCATTTACATTTAATTTTCCACACCCTACCATGCCCAAAAAATTGTGCCCCCCCCCATATTTGCCAAGTAATGGAAAAATTGTTAAACTTTTGTCTGGATAATCAAATAGAATTCTTGGAGATCGACAGACCTAATTAGTACTGTAAAACTAGAAGTGTTAAATAACATTTAACTTGGCACTAGAGTTACGAGACTGTCTTTAAATATAGCATTAAACTTTTGCAACTTTTGTATTATAAACATGGAATCAGCAGACATTAATTTTTGTGTTTAGGACCTGCATTCACCTAATTGAAGCCTGCCAAATTTGCTTGTTTAACAATCTATCACTTGTGGGCCCACAGAAATTGGTAGTCATAGTATACTCTTAATCAAGCTATACATGTGCTTCCTTCCTTGCAGGAGATTAAATCCCCATTGATGGAGCAATTAAAGCTTCAGATACGTATAGTACTTCTGCAGGCTTTTCCCTCATGTCATGATATAAATACTGTTTTTACAAGTTAAACCCAATCTAAAACCACCACTGCACATAGAATTCAGCCACCATGATTAGTACCAACATTGAATACCCATTCGTATGTACACTTTGTAGTATGCAAGACATGAAGATTTAAGACCCAATTGTAGTTTTAAGTATTTTTTTTTGCAGACTTGAAGCTTTTAGCTTAAATTAGTCCCCGCTGTATTAAATTTCTATTTGTGAGGTATTTTAGACTAGACTTGTTGTTTCTGGACCACGTTGTCATCTTCTCTAACAGTAACAGGTTTTGTGTCTTCTGCTAGGGTTGGCTACATTTCACCTTGGAGTATGAGCAGCAAAGTTTTTCGTTGTCAGAAACAAAAGATGTATTTGTTGTACTCCGAGGAGAGACAATTCACATTTTTAAATGTAAACCACAACCTGAAGGAGAGCAGCTTGCGCCTGAGAATTTGCCCAAAGTCAAGCAAGGGCTGCGAAGAAGCAAGAAAAATCGTAAAATTCCACAGTTGAAGCGAGTAGAACCGGCCTTTTTCTTTGAAAGGGAACACCGCATAGACTTGACAAAGTGCTCCATCACAATCAAACCATTAGATCTTCCCATGCGCAGGATTTGGAATAGGAAGTATCCAATTGAATTAACAATTCCTCCAGGAGTAATGTACACAATAGATCCACAAATTACTTTCGAGGATTTGCAGTTAAATTTTGATGAGTATTTCAGAGATAACAGTAATGAAGGGGTTCTAAACTCCGAGACAGAAGTATTCTATTTATTACCTAACACTGGGAGAGAAAAAGAGGATTGGTTTTATCGCATGCAATTATGTATCAAACCTTTAAAGCATCAGATAACAATTGAAAATTATCAGAAGGGAAAGATACCTAAAAAGGCTGCAACGTCATATGCACATTATGTTGTAGAAGTTGTTTCTGAAAGCCAGACAACTCTGCAAAAAGGACGCAAGGGTGTGAAGTTAGAACCACACCTGGCATGGTTTAATGCCCTTCTGGGGAGGGCTTTTTGGGATGTTTGGCATGAGCCATATTGGTATGCAAAAGTCAAACAGAAAATACAACACCGTTTGAACAAGCTTAACACGCCCCCATTTATCAAAGACATTTTCATTCGTGATTTACATCTGGGACACACATTACCGGTCATTCATAAGGGCTCATTACCAGTTCTCGATGAATATGGGATATGGGTCGATTTACAAGTAACTTACAAAGGAGAGTTCACCCTTACACTTGAAACACAACTCAATGTAGAATATTACGCACAGTTGGTAGCAACTATTATTAAACAGCAAGAGCAGATAAATGCAGACAACACAGAAGGATTAAAAGTTAAAGCCCATTTGGTGAGCACCATTTTCTATGTTCGTTGTTACCTCTGTTTGTATGATAAACAATTGGTTATTAGAATGACACTTTTTGCCTGTTAATGTTTTTAAAGGTGAACGTGTACATTACCTACCCTCTCAATTTTGACTTTATATTACAAATTAATCAACTCCACTGCCCCCGAGGAAGATGCCTAGTATGGAAATTTTGAAATCTGAGCAAGGGGAGGGGAGATTACCCGCAAAGTTCAGAAACTCGATGCAACAAAACACGATAGTGTTTGACGCCAAAAACAGAAACCTGAATAAAAGATCCAAACTTAGTCTATATAAGCCCTAACCCTCGCCACCCTTCCTTCCCCTTGCTCGGATTTCAAAATTTCCAGGCTAGGCGTGCCCCTTGGGGGCAGTGGAGTTGATTTGTAATATACCCCTTAAAGTCAAAATTGGGAGGGCGACTAAAGTACCAGTTCTCCGCATCTTTGTTTCTTTCAAAGCGTTAGTTAAGTCACCCAGCAACCTTTATAATTAGTATGTGTAGGTTCCGTCACAAACTTTATGCTGCTTCTCTTTTGTGGTTAAGAACTTGTCATTTCCAGTTGTAGGTACCGTAGCTTTTATTTTTTCACCCCTCATGCCGTTTGGTATGTTTTCTTGACACTGTAATCCGCAAGTCTTGCGGTCTTATCGTGTGTTTTTACTTTTGATATGATATTATGAGGAATCTGGGCTTACTCTTGTTAAACAAATGAAATATGATTTTTTCGAGGCAGAATTTGCCACTGCCATTTCAGCTCGTATTGCATTTATAAGCAAGCATTTCCCATGTTGCCCATAATTGCAGTGGTGACACAGTGTTGCATTTACTTCTGATATGTCATCTTGACAGCTATTTTGTTGCGTACTATTCATTGTCAAGGTAGTAACAAGTCATATTACATTCTTGCAATTACTTACTGGTTCGTGCATTTGCCGCTGGCACTATGTGCGCCCTCGGACCTTACCACAGCTTCGTTGTTTGTTCTGCCTCGCGTCCTACGTGAACAGTTTTATTTTATTTTTCAGTCTGTTCCATTCACGAATGCTTTGCAACAGAAGGGATTGTGTGCGATGAATGGTCAGGGATCTAGGCATTTGGTTGGAGTGGAGGCCCATACATTCCGATAAGCTACTAGTCCTCTGAACTATGAGGAATTGAAAGTGAAAATGTACAAGTGTAATTGAATGAACTATTGCCTTTCGTTCGAAGTGGTTTCCCTTTGTACAAATTGGTTTGCCTTTCACTGAGTAGTGGTCGCTTGGTAAAATTATGCAGGCGTTCAGACTAGAGAACATTATCCATTATTTCCAAATTTGTTAAGAAAACCGAATATCAAAGACTATTTTGGTGTCACCCGCAGCATATAAAAAATAACTAAGTTTTTAAAACGCTACAGAAGGAATCCTTGACTTAACAGTAAAGTCAGGGTTATGATGACGTCTGGCGGTTTGAACTTTTATCAGACTAGAGAACAGTTCGATGAACCTCAATGAAAGCAGTTTTGTCTCGTAAAATGTGTATATATTGTCGATTGGCGGCTTTCTTAAGTGACTGAGAATTGTTGGGTATCATATCTCACTCTCCATGCTTAGATAGCAGTGGTTATAAATGCAGCTAGTATCTTGGCCTGTTTAGTTTTAATCAAGATTTGCTGAAAGTTTGGTAGGTAGTGGAATTGTGCCCATATTCATGTTGTTATTTTTTGTTTTTGACTGCTGAAAGGGGCCATCCATAAAATACGTGCGCAGTAAATCACCCAAATTTCGATCCCCCCTCCCCCTGTACGCACCTGTACTCTTTGCTCTACCCCCTCCTTCCGTAGGTACGCACTTGACCATTGAAGTGTGGCATTTATTTGATCTTGTATCCATATACATTATCTCTTTTTCCAAGACAAAACAAGAGGAGCACCCCAGTGAGAGCAGTGTTGAAGAAGTTGTTAGTGAGCTTCAGGAACAATTACCGGAAATTTATTTGGAGGCCATTGATACGGTGGAAATTGATGAGGAAGACCTTAGCATAGATCAAGATGCTGATTCTATGCTGAATGATCCAAAAACCAAGGCTTTCTTACAAAGCAAGACTGGGAAAAGGGTAGCAGGTGTTGTTGGGTGGTTAGCCAAATCGAAGATTGCAAAACGTGTTGCGGAAACAGAATTTGCCAAAAAAGCATACGAGAAAGCGTATGAGAAATTTCAGAAGATGCCTATCATATTAAAAGTGGAAGTTCAAAGTTTGAAAGGAACGTTAGCTGTAAATATGCCTCCACCACCGTCAAATAGACTTTGGTAAGTTGATGTAGATTTTTTGTGTTGATTTCAGTTTGTGTAGTTTGTTTTCGCCATTTGATATTTGAATTGATCAACACGTGTGACTTGATTCGTTGTTTTCAGTTCCAACAGTATTTCAGTATTACGGCCATGGATGTGGTTTGGAGTATTTTGAATTATTTACACTTTATAGTTTAGCATCAAAGACTGATGCAACTTCGTACTTTTTTTGATGCTCGCCAACATTTTCATTCTACGTTAAGCCATCAAACAGTCTCGGCGTGATTCCGTAGGCCCAGTACTGGATAGAAACACAACCACAGATTAATAAAACCTGCGGTCAGTTAGGACAACCTACAGTGCTTCAGCTGCAGTGTGTTCTAAAAAAACTTTTTTTTGCGTCATTTGTGACTCTTATTTTGCTTTAAGGTTTGGGTTTCGAGGAAATCCAGCAGTGCTCATAACTGCGCAGCCAAGAATAGGCGAGAGACAAGTAAGACTAACCTATCTCACGGATTGGATAGAGAGGAAATTGAAGGAAGAGTTTAAAGTAAGTCAAAGTCGCCGCTTCTTGTTTTTGTTCCTGTCCTTCATTATCTCCGCTAAGGAGGTACTGTTTTTACCATAGTTTGTTTGTCGGTCGGTTAGTTCGCAAAATATATCAAAAAGTTGTTAACATATCGTTCTGAAATTGGTTGAATATTTTGGTAGTCTGACGGCCTCCAGCTGATTCCTAAGTGGTGATGATCCGGATCAAATTCAGGATCAAATCCAGGATTCTGGATCACTTTGACATTAACGGTAATGGCATCTTTATACAATTACTAGTAGTAAGGAAATTCTTGTGGAGATTTCCCAATTACCGCCGATTACTACAGCCCATAGTTTGTAATGATACCACAACCAGCGAGGAAGTGGGGTGGGGAAAACCCCGTTACTATGGCGGCTATTCGTACAGCTCATAGTTGGTAATTATATCTTGATGAAACCACAACCAGCGAGGAGGTGGGGTGGGGAAAACTCTGTTTCCCTGGCGCCTATTCGTACAGCTCATAGTTGGTAGTGATATCTTCATAAAACCACAGTTAATGAGGAAATTCTTGTGGAGATATCCCAGTTACCATTGCGCCGACTAGAAAAACCCATAGTTGGTAATGATATTTTAATGAAATCACAACTAGCAAGGAAAATATCGTGGGAAACCCCCTGTTATCATGACGCCTATTTCTCCAGGTCATTTGAATTTTGAGAGACGGGGAATTCAACCTGATACTTTGGCTTGGCGGAAGTCCACGCTCTCTGAGTGCTTCTAGTTTCAGTTACATTGGGTCAGAAGACGTTACATTTCAGCGCTCTCTTTAAGTTGATAGCCTGTCATCATCGCGTCAGCTTGTATAACATTTTGATACACATCAGCCTCGTGATCTGTAGAGTTTGATTAGAAGGTTTTATAAGATGCGAAACAAATTTTTTTGTGCATAATTTGCAGCATGTGCACTAAGACCTGAGGTTCTCAAACTGGGGTCGCGAAGCATTTTTCGTTAGGTCATTAGCAAGTCTTGAGATAGCTTTCTAAAAAGTAAAGCAAAGATTTTTTTTTAATTGGCAGGACTACTGGCCCAGTTTTTTCCAGGTCTTGAATGTGAAATAACAAAATGAAATACGAGCACAAAGACATTAGGCAATACTGGTTAATAATCGTAGGAGTCGCACAGCGTTGAATGTTTATTCTCAACCCTATGTGTCGCGGTGTATTTTGTATCCGGGAAATTAGATCGTGACATACGATAGGTTATCAACCTCTTCCCTGAGCGAATGTTAGCGGAGTATTTTTATGTTTAGGATGCTCCGTGCTAGTTTTGCATGTGCTAGTGTTTTTGAATGAATTGGAACAAAAAAAGTCATGGCAACAGAAAAGCAATGCTTGAAAAATAATGCTGAATCAATAAAGTATAAAGAAAAGATATGGAGAAATACGGCAAATTATTGAGTTGCCATGAGCCTCTTGATCAATATTATGTACTTAAGGGGAAGTCTATGACAGTCATCGTTTTGGAATGGCAGGGCACGCGGAGAGATACTTTTATTAGGTTATTAATTACTTTTAGTATAAACAAGATCTGCTTTCGCGAAAAACTGAGAGTTTATTTGTGTGTAGACTTTTATGCATTGATATTTTGTGATAATCATTCATCAGGTTTATCGGTTGATACATGGTAAATTGTTGCATTCTTAGGATTTCATGTGCGTATGTTGTCGATAATGACTCTCTACCTGTTTTATCGACGCGGTTGACGGCCTTTAAATGTTATCGAAACATGGGTTACCCATAACATGTAATTTCTGCTCGTCTCGTGGGTCTTATTGTTTCGTCAATATGGTAAAACCTGTTAAACCTGTTTCAACAAATGCCGGTCTTGAATAGCAATGAACTCTGGGGTTTTGACCAGAGATGAATACTGAATCGCAGTTTGTAGAGGGCCGTCGCTATTTATAACAATTAAAAGCCTGAATACTTTTTATTGCAAGGAAGGGGTGCAGATATTCTACAGAGCAAATTTTATGCTCAAGCATTTTGAGTTCGTGGTGCCATGATTTCTATAATTGAATTCTGACAGGACGTTATTGTAAAGGATTCGTATTCTGTAGTTTCTGAAGCAACAAGGGAACTATATTATTTTTTGAGACATAAGGTGCTCTAACTTTGCCATCAAGAAAGCAACAAGAAAACTCTCTGTAGTGTAAATATATTCCATAAAATATATTCCAGTAAACTCCCATCTTAATACTTTCAGGCTTTTTTACGTTTTCTAAAAAATTTCAAACTTAATGAACTGACATTATGGCATAAATTAGTTATCATGTGATATAAATACTAAAATTATTTTATGTAAGTCATTCGTTCTCTGCTGAATCGTGGATAGTCAACAAATTATCAAAATAGATTTTTGGTGTAGGGTCTTGCAGATCTCTGTGGACAAAGTGGAAATTCCTGCAGATTTCGTTAGACATATGTCGAAGTATACTGCTCGGGTCGAAGTAGAGCTGTTACAGAGAATATATGCTTTACTAGTTTTTCAGTTCTGTCTTTACTGCAAAATTGACCTGGCATACTCTTGTTACAATTACGTCGGATGGCCTTGGCTACACCATGCGTTCATTTGGTAGACTTCCAGCTTCTGATGGTGGTAGTGTGATAGCTCAAAATCGCTTAGTAAACTTTTTGTTGTTAGCTGAAAGTGGGGAACTCAGAACTGTTCTCTGTTTGTGAATTATTTACTATTTTTTAGCCCATTTCCCCAAGCAAGAATGCAAATTCTAGTGAACAATCAATCGCTTGCTCTCCGGTTAATTGCCCGTGACAAAAATAGACATCGTGCCCGTCAAATTAAAGATTTAACGTGTCTTGGTCTCTTTCAAACTGCTTGCTGGTCAAAGCTTTTTTCTTGTATTCTCTTGATCCAAACTAATTATTCATCTGTTCTGAGTTGTTTAGGGCTTCGAGTTTGCTCCAATTTCCTGCTGTTGTTGACAAACCACATGTCGAAGAATGTGATTCCCATTGTTTTCCAGTAACTGTACGTCACCAGTACACCGTCTAATATATCCGTGTGGACTGATATTGTCGTTGCTAGTAAATCTTTGATGATTTTGGCTTCTGTTTCAAACTCCTCTGTTGCCTGTGTCTATATTGGCAGGCCACGCATCATGATTGGCTAGCCAATCTGATCATTTCCACCATAGCTCCCTCGTCGTGTATTCAATACTTTTACGTCTTTCAAAATCAGCTGGATTTTCTTTACTTCTTACATGTCGCCACTCTATACCTTTCCTGACTTTAGTCTTGTCGTATCGTGCTTTCACAAACTACTTTTAAAATTCGTTGCCACTAATATAATGAAGTGCTGTTGTGCACCCGTGGTTTGCTAATCCTGGCTCGGAAAGTCTTCATTCTCATCCAAGAAGTGCTTGAGGTATTCCTGTTTTCTGTGTTACTGTGGTAATATTTGCGCACGTAGTTCATCTTTACTTGATCTCCAAATGTGTCCAGGTCTACAAACTGGCATGGCTTGGCATTTCCATAGTCCTTGGACCTTCTGGGCACTTCGATCACTGCATGGTCCTCTCCCATTTCTTTCGATCAGTGGCTACTCTGACACAAGCCCTGATATTCTTTCCAGCCCACTCTGCTATGTTGGTTAACTAAGATGTCTTTGGTCTACGTTTAGTATCGCTGCAATTGTACCTTTATAAAGTCGGTTCAATACTAAGGAAGACAAACATTGCGTAAACGCGGTAAATTCAGAGGGGGAAAACGTGTGTGCTTGGAGACAAGAACTATAATCTCAAAGAATACCTTGAACTAAGCCATTACAAATCTCGTAGGCAGAATTACGACACTGAAATCACAGGAAAATCAAAAGAAAAAGGTGATTGTTCGTCATTGTCCAAGGACAGGACAAGTAGTGATAGTATGGATATATTAGAGTGTGGGTCTTAAGGAATTTAGCTTACGATAAACAACATGGAATTAAATGGCCAAAAGCCGAGCCACTACATACGAACTGTATCTTGTGACAAAAAACATGATGGATTACTTGTGGTACAGAAATGCAAATTGATAGTTATCTCCTGCAATGTACCCATTTACTACTGACTGCCTCTAGTATAGGGGCATCACATCCAGTTTTGAGTTGCCATTTCTCTCGAAAAAGATTGGTTTGCTGAAAAGAAGTACTGAGGATGGTTCTCCAAGTGAATGATAGATGGAAAGAAGGCAGTTCAGTATGCTTTGCTTTGGGGCTTCATTTTCATCAAGTAATTTTGAACATATTTAACTAACGCGATGTTTCTTGGATTATTATATTTCTAACAAAATCTAAGCTTTGCTCTGTACGTGGTTTCAAATGCCAGTTTGTTTCTTTTGTAGAAAGTATTTGTGCTTCCAGCAATGCAAGATTTTTCGATCAAAATAATGAATTCAAGATTACAAGAGCTGTTTCCAGAGAGGCCACTAACGTAGCTGATCCATATTGAAATTAATTTTTATGTTGGCTTTTTTGTATGAATTTATTTAAATCTTTTACCACGGTGTGAATTCTCTTAAATGCATTAATTTCGCTGATATATGCATGCATGCAGTTTTAATTCAACATTTTCCTTTCAATCAAGTGTAATTTGGTCACAGTCAGTAACCCACGTGCCATTTTTTCCTTTGTATATAGTTAAATGACAGACATGTAGATATATAGTATGATTTTAACGTGACATTAATTCCAATGTTTGCTGAGTGCAGTGAAATTTCAGTTATCCGAAATCTCGTGGGAGCGAAAAAGTTACTTTAAATAAGTTGGATATTGTATAAGCCCGGCTTTGTGGAAAGCTAAAAGTAAAAATGGGATTATTTTTAACAGTTATCCTGAACCCATTTTAATACTAGAATTTTCAAACTGTTAAAATAAACATTAAGCAATGCTTCTTTCTGGTTCAACACTTTTCTCGGGCAGTTTTCGAAATTATCTAACAGTATAAAACGTAAAAACTGTCTTAAGTAGAATTGAGAACTACAAAGCTTTTCGTTTATGTTTCGAGCAAGCTATGTTATCTGTTGCTGTATTCTGACGAATCTATGTGATCACTGTCAGACGAAAGGCTTTATAGATGTTAATTTTACGCAAGACAAATGATCTAACTTTGAGGTCGGTTCATCCGAGTTTTTCGGCACAGTAATATGTCTTCTCTTGAATTGTCAAACTACTGGTACGCTGGCAGGTCTAGCCGTTAAAAAAATTTATAAACTGCATTTTCAATGTTCTTATACTTCCCCAACTGAATGTGTCTTCTAAGATTAATGCTTTAAGTCGAATAAAACATCTCATTAGCCAGGTCTTTTCACGTCAGGACTAAAATATTGGTCCGACAACGGAAATTCTGATCGCTGAAGTTCAAGTAAGCTGGAGGTAAGCTATGGGAGTTTCTGAAACGAAGTTGATTGGACCGAGACAAGTTGTTTCTATAAACAGTTAAATTGGATTATCCAGTGTTCGGATTGCTGAGATTTAACTGGATAGCGAAAGCGTGTACACTGCGTTCCAGCTGTGCAAGGTTTACAATCTAGATCGAAGGTGTAGAGTAGTCGAGTCTGTAGAGTAGTCGAGTCTGGACGGTGAAATTGTAGAATAACACAAATTTTGGTTTCCAAATTTGTCAATCTGATCCTTAAGCAGCAGTGTTAAATTGTATACTATATCAATTAAATAATTCCTATTCTACTTATATACCTGTATGCCAAACTGAAACTTAAGGAAGTATACATTTAAAAATTTTTAGGTCTGAGAGTAGATCTCTTAGGCTTATGTGTAGTATCCCACCTTTTTGCCTTTGAGTTGACGGAGAGGCAAGATCTCTTCAAGTTGTCAACACCAAGTTCTACCCTCTCGAAGGTCTTATTATTCATTTTCACTAGTATATTGAACACGATGCTGTTTTTGCATTACCTTGCCATTGCAAACAGAGTTATACTCATACGATTTACAAATACGTCTTCTATGTTTGTCTCGCGATATTTACTGTCTCCCATAAATTGTCTGCAGTCAGATTTTAAACGCGGCTGAATAACCGTCTGATTTTGTTGTTTATTTTTGTTACAATAATCCTTTTGTTGTTTATTTTTGTGACAAAAATTTTTTTTGTGGTTTATTTTTTTTACTGTTGTGAGCTATTTCGACCTGTTTGCTTTTGTCCTTTGGTATAGAATACTATATTGTGTTTTTAGATTAACTGGGGCTCTCAGTCCATATTGTTTGAGTTATAAAGAACATTTACTTCGAGTGGACGTTTTCCAAAACTGTCGCCCTATATTGTATTTGAGGGATGGTGAGACTTGTCCACCATTCTGCTGTGGTTATGCTATATTTGTTGGTGTTATATTTAAAGACATAATGTCACGCTAATGATTTTTGAATCCTAATTTACGTTAGTGTAGTTGATTCATTTGACCACGTTGTACGAAATGTGGATTTCTTGAACATTTTGACTTATAAGAAGTAAAGTTTTGATCACAATCACGTGATCGTCAAACCATCCTATCTCTCACTGAAAATCTAACACGTTTCTTACTGAGCGAAAGATTCTTTATTGATCATTCATTGTTTATGGGCGAGTCAGCTGATGCACAGTATGTTACCCAGATCATGTCCAGGTTGTGCAATAGGGGTAGTCATAGTGTAGGTCACAAAGCTCGTTGTAGTTTCATGATGATCATTTGCAATGTTCTGTACCTTGCAAAGAACGTCAGGCGCAGAAGAAACGGTGAAATGTGTTACTACGCCCAGTATAAATTGAAAACGATTGTTTGTACAAGAAAACTTTTAGTAGGAATCATGTAGAAAGTACTGACGCACAATATCATCACTTTTTTACCACCCCCGTACGCTGGAGTACCGTTTTTTGACCTAACCCACCCATCCACTTTACTGTCAAGTACACTTTTGACCTTACCCACCCACCATCTCTCAAAGCGTGTGTAGTTTTTGGCCGCTTCCTTACTTTGGTTTTTGGTGCCCAGGATGGCGTTAAGTGAATTTACAGGCAAGTCTGTGACTAAGGGAAGCACAAAAACGAATTAACCAAAAACTGTTGAAAAGATACATAGCTACTGATGCTGGCACATCAGTGATATGAAGATATTGGGTGTCATCTGCAACAGTCTTTTTTTTCCTGGTAGATAATGATGTGTTAGAACGCTTTACGCAGTCGTGCAAATGCCACCAAAGGGTTTTAAATTTGTTTAGCAAAACTATTGTAAATTTAAGCAATGTTTTCTTTGTGCTAATGGATGAATATGTACTTGAACTTGGCGTAAACAAGAATGATACTCCTCACCTTGTGAATGCTCTTGGGTTACGTTCGAAATTCGTTTCCCAAACTCGTTCACTCCACCACGAGATTTTTCAAGAAAGTCGTCCGGAACGACTGCCTTCAGTACGAATTTTTATGGTTATCCCCGCATAAAGTGTCCAGGTCAGCTACACTCTTGAACACTCGTGCGTTTACTTGATCTAGACCTCCCTATTAAGATAAATTTGCAAGGACGAGATACGCTCCTTGTTATGAGTGCAACATATAGACTCTATGAGGTCTGAGCCCGAGCAAAGCAACTCTAGTTTTTATTTCAAGTGTTGCCAGTCCCTTAGCGGTGTTTACTGGTAGTGTCTGCGAGTGTTTAGCCCGAATGTACACTGCTCTGTGTTACGTTGGAAAATGATCGCCAATAACGCAAGATGTGACCATATGATTTTTGACGTCATTCTTGTACTAATTACTGTACCTTATATTCCTTTCACGTAAAGGTACTGATTACTGTACCTTATATTCCTTTCACGTAAAGGTACTGATTACTGTACCTTATATTCCTTTCACGTAAAGGTAGCGACCCATGGAGTACTTAAGTGATAACGTCATAAGAATCGATGTTTGGAATTTCTACATTTAAGCCATGTATTTCGAGAATGGATCATAAAATAACCGCAAATTTTACACAGAGATATAGAAAATTATCAGAGATATGCCTTATCGATCATTCATTTGCTATCAGTATGAAAGTACTGTATTTCAAGCTGGCTCATGGTTTCATGAACCGAGCCGATAATACAGTGGTTACTGTAGGAATCTTAAATATTCCAGTTGCCTTATCTTAGGCAATTTGTGTCATATTGGAATGAAATTTATGTTGGGGCTTTTTTAGTACTTTCAGAACCCATGATAAAAATTCATAAATTATGAAAGTAGGTGTAATGACGTCAGAAATAGAAACAGGGTTAGTAAACACAGAACAAAACGGAACAGGACGACTATCAACAGGAAAGATGGTAATAAATTCAGTCCTACGAACATGTACATGGTTCCATTCGTGTTCTGAGTAAATTTAGAAATCTTGTCATCTGTATGCATACCATGAGAATCTTACGGAATATTTCGTTTGAAACAACAGCTTTCATATGCTACTGTTATTATTATCTAATTGTCGAATGCATTGAAAATAGTAGGCGTTTCAACATTAATCTATGTAAATTTGGTGGAAAAGACACACAAGTGACAAAGAATGGGCCTGTTTGCAAAGAAACATGACAATTCTGTCAAACTGGGTAATCCCATGCCAATTAGACAAAACCTTGTTAGATTTGAGAAATTTTGGTAAAAATTGACCTTTTTTAAGGCTTGTCTAAGGTTTATAGCACGTCATGTACTTGACATTCTTCAATATAAAGCCCTTTGCTTGTTTGTATTTGTCACAGGCATTCCAGTTGAATAATGACAGTTGAGATGACAAGCCTTCCTCTTTCATGCTAGTTAAATCCTACTTTTTCTTACAAAAGGCTGATGGTGTAGTTGAAATCTAACAATTGGTCATGCTTCAAATTTTGGTGTTCGCACTGTAACAAACACTTTCTGCGTAAACATATACCGCCTTTAAAGATACAATAGCGGATTAGTTCTATCATGTTTATGTTACAGTGCAAATGGGCTCATAACCCCTGTCTTTGGTTGACACCCAAGCAACGGCATTGTTAGCTGGATATTGTTAATTTTTGGGGAATCTATGACCATGTAGGCCCTATCCTACTGACTATGGATTGTTGATTCTGTTTCAGTTGATTGGCAATAAGCCCCGTCTAAGACTACGATGACGCACGCTTGTGAAAGTAACCAGTGCAGTTATTTTTAAATGTTACCTCATGATTGATGTGGTGTCGTTGAGTTAAGTTTACATAAATAGGAACTAGCGTTCGACGGCATCTACTGTAGGCTTATGATAGAAGTGGGTTTTGTTGCTACGTGCAGATAAAAAGTGTACAGGGTGATAATGTAATAAAGTATATTAAGTGGATCATTCATGACGTTGTTTCTGTATGTGTGTTTGTTCGTAAATTGTTTCCACTGCATTGCACCAAGTAGCACAGTATTTGGTCTCCATCTTGGAGGTATAGCTAAATTGGTAGTCTTAATTGCGCGTTTTTACCACTGGTATAAGGTGTCAACCACATGTACTAAGTGTGAAGGTTCGAAAGCTAACACAGGAAGATGTATTTGAAGGTTGATAAAGTAACCCATGCCTCAATAGCAGAAGAATCAGTTAGCAAGACGCCAATATTTTGATTAGCATTAAGTCATTGTTACAGCGATTTTGCAGCTGACCGGATGCAGTGGCGGCCAATCACGCGGGAACAGGCCACAGCGGATGCACAATGTCCTGCTCTCGTGCCTTATATTCAGATTCAGATTTTGTCTTCGTGTGGTATTCTTTATTAATATTAATCCGTGGGCAGACAAAAGGACTGCTATTTTAAGCCATTTTTAACAAAAGCCTTGTGCCACTTAATAGGATTCCCACAATCGTTGAGTCATTGCTCACCTTTCCAACAAGAACAATGTGGAAAATCAGGCTGAGGTGCATATCCTAGTATATCGTAACAGTGCATGTTCAAATCAAAATATCAAGCTTTTCTCTTTCAACTTCTTTCACGCATCTTAGCGAAGAATGAAGTTCTACTGAGTGACAACTTCAATTACATCAGTTGCAAGAAGTAGTACCTTCATGAACAGCAGGAGTTGAAAAGTAAATAGGTCAAATTCCTATTTCCTAAAGCCGCACCCTGCAAGATCGTGGATATTGTCTGGTCGTAAGGGTAGATAATTAAAGGAAATCTTCCAGGACGAGCTACATCGGCCATAACTTTGCCGGTTTTTTTCGTCTTAAATTCGAAAGGAACTGGAAACAGTCACATTTTCCTTTTTATTCCAAGACAATTAACAACCATACAATGCCTTCAGTGATACCTCTGTGGTTCATCCACGACTAATTGGTATTGTGTAAGTAATGCTGTCCCACTGGATGCACTGAAGGGAACAGAATGCGGGTTGTCATCCATCATTCATTATTGCATCCTGCTTCAAAGTTCACTCCGATTTTGAGGTCTTGTTAATAGCAGCTGTGATCAACAGGATTTCGATTTTTGTCGAACGATCATAAAAAAAGACTTCTATCGATGGCGGTGGTAAAACCCTCCATATTAAAGAATGTTTTTCTGTCAAAGAAAACAAGTATCGAAGTTAGACAGTATAAACAGCATAAATGTTTCCCATGCTGAATTTGTACAAGATGCATAACGTGAAAGGTCTTATCACCATATTACGAGACAGTACCATAATAATATCTGTCAAACAACCCATTCCTATCTTATCTGACTTTTGCTTAATATCTATATTGTACTCTATAATATTTCCATGATCCACCGTGCTTCGTTATTTACGGTAAGTTTTTGTTAACCTATACCATGCAACTACAAATCTCTACCACTACAAGGAATAAACCGTTGGCGGGAGAATGTAACCACAATCCACTTTTAAATTTAAAACATCCACTTTCTTGTGCATTTAACCCTGATATCAATTCACCACTTCTTGAGTCAATATTTGGCGATTCAAGACTAATCTATTTGTATTCCAGTTATGTCAAAAATAAACCCAGTGGTAATGACTTTCACTATGAAGCCAAAAGACAGAAATATCTTGTTGTTCCGTACAAAACCGTGTACAGACTTTGCTTAACATTCGGTGTTTTATCTGCCAATCTCTTAGTAGACTCATATCTTATTTCCTCAATCGCAGTCCAGCTAATTCTATACATAAATATTACCGCAGCTGGCTTCCACAATCAAGCTGACTTTCCCTTGAAGTCGGTGCGTGGGACTTCCTGTTGTTAACGTCAAAAGCAGGTGTCTCGGATGGTATTTTTATCTCCGCCAAGGAGGTATTTTTACCTCCACCAAGGAGGTATTTTTACCTCCGCCAAGGAAGTATTTTTACCTCCGCCAAGGAAGTATTTTTACCTCCGCTAAGGAGGTATTATTTTTCGGCGGCGTTTGTTTCCTTGTCTGCCTGTCAGCAGGATTACGCAAAAACTACGGGGCGGATCCTCATGAAAAAATTGAGATCCCTGTAAATTTTGTGCTCGACCGATCACTGTCTGGATACAAAAAAGTATCTTGTATCGCCTGACAAATATATCATAACCTAAGATATAGAACCACTTTGTTTTTGTATGTGACCCTGACTTTTCTCTGACCCTTTCAGTCTTGGCGGAGGTTGAGCAATCTCTGACTGTATTCTTGCTATTAATAAAGACTTGAACCAGCGCGAGATACCACAGACGAAGAATAAGTAGACTTGGGAAGTAGCGAATCCACAGGGAAGTCGAGGGGCCTGGCCCCACTAAATCTGTAAGACGGTTCGTGAGATCCACAACAAAAATGAACAAAATTGATAAATATGGATTTAAAGGTTCGGTCATTACGCCTTACGTCAAACGGCTGCTTCCCTATTTTTTCGTGCTGCATGCAATTCCGGACTCGGAAAATTTAAGAATAAAAGCTGAAACTTTAAAATCTAAGTAAAGCAACATACTAAAATGCTCAATAATGAAAGTAAATTACAAAAATATTTTTCTAAGAGTTCATGACATGATCAATAAGGATTTATTTTTCAAGTTCCGACTAATACACCAACGCTCCAACTTGGTACTTTTTAGGAAAATATGCTATTGCCGAGGCATCTTACTTGAACTGAAAGTAAAGCCCACCCGTACCAGAGAACCAGCCTTGTGGCTGGCTGAAAAGTTGGCTGTCCCGACAGAGCAAAAGAGACTGTTATGTCCTAACTCGCAAATGAGGCTGGTTACTTAAACGAAGCTGAGCTTACGCCTATATGACACTGGAAGCGCAGAAAACAAATATTAAACGCGATCATGGCAAGAAAGCGTAATGTTATAAGCGATGCAAAACAAGAGGTACAAGATATTGCCAGAATAATCGAATGACCATTACCAAGGAATTACTCTCAGGCGCGAAAAAAGCTGAAAATCTGACCTATGCACAGGTGTTTTAAGAGATTTTCGATGACAACGAAATTCATGTCCTTGTTTTAGTAATCAGCATGTTCGTACTAGGCTTGGTCTCTCTCATTCACAACTTTGCAGTAAACTACTGAATAAGTCAGCTCAAGATTCCTACTGGCTGCCTACATTGCTGAAGGGGTAAACTATTTTCCCGTTAGCGTTCCTATTTGATAACTCAAAATCGTACCTCTGCTTGCGCCAAATCTTGCAAAGTGAACACTGATTGGCTTACAGGATGATCTGCAGAGGTCAAGTAAACAACGGTTGGCTCTCAGGGATGAACAAGACCAATCTACAGACCAGTTCAGATTGCCATTTGAAAAGGGGCTATTGAAAAGGCAAAATTGTTCTGCAAAATAGAGGTTCCTAAGCACGCTAATGTTACTGATACCATTAGGATAGATATACAATGATTCATATGACGGAAGTTGTCCACCAATTTGTCGAAAACTAATCTTATACGATTTTCTAGATCTCAATTTCTTTTCTTTAGTTTTAAAAATTTGACCTATGCTTTTGCAGAGTTTTCTAAATAAGCCCCCGGCTCTAAATAAAGAGTATTTCTCAGCTGGAACAGTAAAGTTCACTTGAGCACGCAGTAGGAAGGAAAGTTACATGATCTAAGTCATTGGTGCGATAACTGAATTTTGTTCACAGTGTAAGAAGCAACGAAAAACCAGTTAGTTACCTAGCGCGGAAATGAATTTCCCGTACGTTGTATCATTCCTCACTGTTGAGGCTACTAAAGCCTCCTTTGGTGGCCTTGCGTCCTCTGTTCTGTATCTAAGGAAACAAATAAGTGAAAGACAACTTAAAAAATAATCAAGAAAGTCGTATTTTGGAATAGGAGGCCTGCTCTTTTGACATAAACTTTACCTTCATCACCAAGACTTCCTCATTTACAGGAACTCAGCACAAGTAGTCTCGACTCTACAGCCTTCTTTTTATAAATTACCACGGCAGAACTCAACAGCATAACTAAATTTTACGTGTTACAAGCCATTTCGAAGACTCCATTTAAGCCATGCCAAGCTCAAAGGCATATCGATCAATGCACGGATGTGTTGTGTGTTTCTCTATAGTTTTTAAACTTATATCTGCCTATACTTATATGACATAGTTAGAGAATAAATGACAATGAACCTTGACTAAGGTTAAAAACATCTTGACCATAATTAATTGAAAAGACAGGTCAAGTCTTGACATGTTGGTCGCTTTTCTGAAGTCATTGTTTTCAAGGCCAATCTGGTTAACTACTTGCTAATCCGTTTGCGAGATATATACTAAAACATTGTGACTGACTGTTGATTTCTATAATTTGGGTTTCAATTGCCCCGTATTAAACATGATGGCAGCGAACGCTAATAAACAGCAGCTAATTTCAACAGTACGTTCAACTGGAAGACTGGTCGTCAAGACTAACAGACGATATTTTGATAGTAGAACGGCGTCAGTCATCGATCCGTGATCTAGCTTAAGATATCTAAATATCCACCAGATCATTTGCTCAGGGGCATGTGACATCTTTATTAAAAGGTTTTGACCTACGGTGTGTTTGATATGTTCTCCATAATTCGAGGATTATTGACTTATGGTTGATCTGTATATGATTATAACAATAAGTGCTTGTTCACTTGTACATCAGTTGATTTTTTTGCGATTGTTATCGAGGATGTAACCTCTCCATACAGTAGCTGAGGCCTTGGTGGCATTTAATTCATCGGATTGTGCTATGGCTGTAGAAAGTTTGCATTATATAGGACCACCAGATACCTATTAGCTTCATCCCACAAATGGCTAAAAATCGATACACTTGCAATAAAGGATTGTCCCTTTGACACTATCCCTCCTCATCAAAAGTCGATGCTAAAGTTTACCTAAATTGAAACATGAAAACATGAAGACTTCCAAAATTTAACATTTCCTGTCGCTTTTTACAAGTGAAACAGGAAATTGAAGCTGCGTGATACTATACTACATTACCGTACACCATCTTTACTATCATTCTTACGTACTTTGGGACTAAACAAAATATATAATTCATAAAAAAAAAATAATTCTGTATACAAAAAACCCGGCGTGCCCAGCATATGACAGCATGGTAGCTAAACTTTTAACTGTAATTTGCATCAAAACAAGTTGCTGACGGCTTACCTTAGGACTTGATTTAGCCATCCGACGAAATGAGTTATGATGCTTGGGTCAAATATAATATCTGTTCAGTATATAATGCAGAGCAATATATATATAAACATGTATTTAAAGGATTGCCATGTAGAAAGTCACGTTCAAAGTCTTGCCGAGTTAAATAACTTCTTTGCATTCACTTCCTTTAAATATTCTTACACAACTGAGCTAAAATGGCTCACCGCCCCTAGTCATTAATCAACCTGCAAGGTACTAAAATGGATCACTTTCCCTTTTTTGTAATGAATAACTATAAGTAATCACTGCAAAGACACATTGTGTGATAAGGAACCCCACTAGAGGGCAATACGAATGAAGACTACCCGGTCGCATTGACAAGAATAATAACAGGACATTACCAGGAGTCTGGAACTAGTAAAGCGTAATATAAACATTTGGGAATAAACCATTGGCACCAGAAACACAAACCTCGTAACATGAAATAAGCACTCAACGCATGCGTATACATTTTTTTCTCGACCAATACTTTTCAGCGTTGAATTTTATCACGTAACTTTCAAGATTTTCTATTACAAAATATTCCATACAAGAGGGTAAACGTTGAAATGCTAGTGTGTAGTGAGGATCCATGTATGCACGCTTAAAACCGGAAATTGTCAAACACGTGTTTAGCCTTGGTTACAGGTGTTCGAAAGTTTTCGTCAGTAACTAAGGCCGCTTTAGACTTTATCAATTTTTATGCAATTATTAGAAATACGTTTCATTTAAATCTGTGTATTTATGTTATAGTTCAACCTACTTTATTACTGGTTAAACTTTTATGATGAATACTTTAAATTTCACCAGATAGGGTATTCTACTACAAAATATTCCTTACAAGAGGGTAAATATTTGAATGTTAGTGTAGATATTAAATAAATATATTCAATCCTAAAAGAACAACGAATTGTCACATGAATGAATATGTACCTGTCTCGTGTATCCAAACATGTATATAAAACATTAAACGCTTCCTCAGCTCTATAATGACTCCTTAAATTAAAAAAACTGCCGAAACGTAAAGTAAGGCGTACCTTGTTTAGGTGTAGATCACTGGCACCCTGTCTCCCCCTCCCTCCCCCCTCCCTCCCCACTTGGATACGCTGATACTCTTATGGGATTTTGACAGGAAGTTCGAAACAACGTAGGTACGTTTTGGCGCTCTTTCGTGAAAAATCATTAAGTATTAAGTATTAATGCCCAACTTTTACTAGAATACTGGGTGCGATCGCGGGTGTTGCCTGGGTATTTCAATTTCAAGTGGTTTCGGATAAAGAAATACATGCTTTTTGCCGAAGTTAAGGTTACAAAGGACGCTCGTTGGGAAATCCAATGGACATTACTGACACTGCTCATTCCATTCAGCGAAGATCAACGATGTCTCTAGGCAGTAAATTTAATCAAACTGGCAAATTTACTATGCTAAAAATGTACTTCTCTACCACAACAGCACATATTTCCTTTCTATCGCAGGATCAAAGGCAAGCAAACGTGAAAGTAAATGTTATAATACCTGTAGCTATAATAACATCAACATCCATAAGATTGTCTTTTTGCCAAGTACTCCATTGGAGCAAATCAGTGCAAAAGTCAAGTTTCATAATTTGGGTCCTAACGTCAGTCATCTCTGAATGATCTCCGTTTAAATTTACATCTTCGATAGTTAGTACACGGTCAACGACTTTGCCGTGTTGGGGAGACGCAAGTCCATGTCGAGAAGAAGAACTGCGGGCGCTAAATTCGTTCACATTTTCTTCTTCGTCACCATGATAAAAAAACGTAGACTCTTCTATCTTTATGCAAGTATCATTGTTCTTCTGGTCTACACCAAGGTTCATATTTACTTCATTTTTTACGCGGTGAGGCGTCGCGTCACCGGATGCTTCATCACATGATGCTACATCACAAGGCCCAGGGTGACAATCAGATTCAAGTGCAGCCTGAAGGAAATTGCTTGATACCTTGTCTTGAACACACAAGCCTTCTGTTTGCTCATTGTAGTCCAGGCCATTGGTATGGAAAGCTATGTCATTAATTTTCAAGTTATGACACAAGATATAAAGAACTTTATCATGACAGTCCGAAAATATGTAGTTGTTGATGTCCACCATTTTATTTATTAAGATTCCAAGAAAACCAACACCACTTCCAATTTCAAGTACAGACCTAAGACAGCAAAGAATATTCAAATCAATAATTAAAGCTGAAAACAAAGTCATAGAGAAAAGCAGGTAGTGGTTGGTATTTTTGACTGTAAATATCCTGGGAACACCAGCTGATTTTAGGTCTGCAACCTCTGATTTTACACCGTTCAATACTGACACACCAGGGCAAGATGACCCTATTATACTGAAAACTTTCATCTTTGCAAATACAAGGAATATGTTCTTAAGAAATACAGATCTGACCTCCATCCTTCCAAAAAAGATGGCCCTTGCCTTTGTTTCGCATGAAAATGGGATAAAACATTTTGTCCACTGTTTGGTTTGGAGGCATCATCTTCATGAAACCCCAGATAGAATTCCCTCATACAGGAGACACTAGGACAGGATGATGTGCCCTCTTTTATTTGCCAAAGTTTATCATGTTTACAAATTTATGTTTTTATCAATAGACAATCTATTGCAGCCAAATAAATAGTAGAGAATATTTTAAAAGTACTGCCCACATTTTGCTATACAGGACACGGTCATAGGAGCATGTTTCCCACCCAGTCCTCAGTTTCTCAATTCTTCACATGCCTAAAACAATATTGGCATTTCTAATAAGACGTTTTGCTTACCCCCTCCCCCCCATTTTGGACTCCACTTTTGTTATAAATAGTGCATTGTAAATTAAGGCTCCTGGTTTTTAGATCTTTAATACTAGAAATTACACTTTCTCAAATACTAATGCTATATTTCTGAATTCCTTTCAAAATACAATATATTTTTACATAAGTTCAAAGTAAGTCCAAACTGTTTTCTCCAGGCGAATGTCGTGACAGGATTAACAATGTACACAGTTTGTAGGATTGGCCTACAAAATAGCAACAATACCAAAAACAATGAAAATATAATAATAACAATAGATACAAAAAGGAATAATAATAAATGACAAATAAAGGGTCAATAATATCGGACCAATCCAAACCTTGTTTCCTTGATAAAATAAGTAATATGATGATCCAATAGCATATCTAAATGCTAACTAATCAGAAAATTGTAATCTAAGTTAAGACCTTTAATTGTAACACTTTTCCTTGATATACCACCAATCATAAATATTTGAATATTACTGTGTTCGGTGACATTCCCTGATTAATCAATTCCTTTTTTATCTCCATTTAGGAGACATGTTTTGTTACCATTGTTTGACTTTATGTTAGCAACTTTAAGCAAAATGCTACAATCAGCTATTCTCACAATTTTTACCACAGGTAAACCAATTAACTTATTTTTAACACAAGAACTAATTAACTTTTAAAAGTAATTAGTAATTTCAATTGGTCCATAACATCTGACATGTTCGACATTACAGCAAGCTGAAACAACTACCTTTCTTTGATTTCATTAGACAAGTCATATCTGTTATATGTTTTTAGAAATCAATATGATTACTTGACAAAAATTAAGGATGAAGGATGAGGACCAGCCTATACACTTTGTGATTTTCTGTACCTTCCCTTCAGAAAGTGAGTGCTTAATATCCATTCACCCAGATGAAAAGCAGCCTAAGGAAAAGAAACAGAGAAATTATTATTCTCATCTTTAATAATGACCAACATTTTGTTAAAAAATTAAGCAAACATACTTCCTACAGTATTTAATTTGTTTTTGAAGAAAAGCAGATTGCGGAAAATTTGGCCTCGTAATCAATATTTTTAAACAGCAGTACAAAATTTTTAATATTTACTGATACAATGCGTAATAATTAGAAGATTCAAATAGCTGAAACAATAATCCTTGGCAGGCATAGTAATAAAGTACTTTTAAGTATTAAAATGCTACCTACATATATTTAAAGGGACTTTTTACACACAAAAACAGTGATCAGTGAATTTTTCTGGGCTACAGCTCAACAACCTCAAACAAAGTGAAAGATAGATGATCATATTTATCTTCTTCTTGTTCTTTGTTTGTCCTCTAAGTGAACACTCAGCACATACATCGTCAATCATATTTATACATATAATTAACTGACCATCATGATAATAACCATAGTCAAATGTGAAATATTACCTGCCACGAAACAAGTCCAGTTGTACCTGATGATAACAACTGACTAGATTCTTTTAACACAAAATTGTCTTTGCTGTTCTGCAACAAAAGGGGCAAAAACAAGTCTTACTTGGTTAGGACCGAGATAAATTTAAGATTGGAAAATCAAATAGAGAAAATAAAACTGAAACTGGAGGTGATCAAGCAGGTACTAGCCCCCATGAGTTGGAAAGTAGAAAAACAACGTTTCCAGACAATATAACTACTCATTCTGTCAGGAAAATGGCCTTCATGATACAAGTACCCAGCAAGTATCCATAGAGTCCTATCCTTTTGTCAATTTATTTGTTCAGTAAAATTTGACAACGGTTTAACAAAAACGTTCAGTAAATCTAAACCATGGTACTACATTCACCTGAATTTTCTTTTTAGTCACTACTATTATCCATGAGTTTCCTGTTATAACCCTCTTTGAGACATGTGCTAGCCTGTTGATGTTTTCAAATGTTAATTATGCTTTTATATCATCTCTCAGGCCTCTCTGTAAGTTTTTACTTTGTTCAATGAGGTTCACGTGCATGTATATGTGTGACTGCATACCTTACATGGAGAGCCTGATCCGTACTTGATATGATTATTTTTGGTTAATACTATGTATTTTTCCATGCCTAATGTACAATAAAATTACATTTTTGAAGATGCCAAGCATTTATCAATGTAATGTTTACCATCTTTTTAGAGCACTGATTTGGATACAAAGTTTACGAATATTTTTATGACCGAAATTTATGAAAGTGAATGTAAAACTATCTAAAGTGACTCTTCCTGTGCAACATAAATGTCGGCGTAGTTCACCTTGGTTGGGAGTCACAGTTAATGCCTCTGGATTCTCCTGCAGCGCTTTTGTAACAAGACAACTAAAGGCATCCAACTGCTTGCCTGGACATGTCTCAGAACAATGGAAACACTAAGCATAACAATGTTTATTAATTACCAATACTTGTATTGCAAGTAAAATGCACTGATAATTTGCACAAAGGTCCTTGTTCTGTGAGATACACTACAATTATGTGTACATTCATTGGCAAATCTATTAAAAATTTTTGATGTCTTGACCATACTATTTTATGAAGAGCAGTACAAAAGCAAGCTGTGAAAACAGGTTTACCCACAAACTACTTAAGAATAATACAATGCTTTAATTATACACTTGTCGCCTTCCCTGTGCAAAGGAAACAAGTGTTGAAGTTTTGAAAACAAGCAATTCCAGAATTCAAGTTGTAATATAATGATTCCTAGATTAATTGTTAGCAATAAGACTTGGAAGTATTGGAAGTATTACACATATTTTCACCTTTTTCACCAGTTTGTACAAGTAGAAAACAACAACTTCAAACAAAAAGAAATTTTCAAAGTTTTACCAGTATGTATGTTTTATAACAAAAATCTTTGTTGCAACTGTTGTCTTGGATCAGGTCTGTGTATAAAACGTATAGTTCTTCAGCAACACAGTGACCAGAATTTTCACATTTCTCCATGAGAGTTTTGAGAAAATGAATTTTGTAGCTCTTGGATGCAGGAAACCTTTTTGGATACAGTCCCATAAAAATCTAAAAGCATAAATGTATAATGTATAATTATTTGAGAAAAATTATGCAAAAAATTTGTTATGATAATAAAGATTTTGTTTAGCTGTATGCTATTAACTGTGACACTACTAATTACATCATACCAATTAAAATTGAGTGTGACTAATTATTGCCCAGCCTTGCTACTTAGTTCATTTAAGCATTTTTTGTATCATATATCCATATTACAACAGTTGCACAGAAACAAGTACTTGCCAAGCAATTGCTAAAAAGACAAAATGTTATCAGTTGATCACAAAAAGCAGGTTAGTCACATCCTATGGATACCCATTGCAAATTGACGGGACAAACACAACATGGCATACCCATTTCGTGGATGCAACTCGAAGAAGACTGGGCCCAAACCCCCTCCTGGATAACATAACCCCTGACATTCACCCTTCTGAACAACAACTCCCAAGAAAAGCCAGGAATGTCCTGGCTCAACTCCGCTCCAGCTACAGCAGCCTCACCAAATCATTCCTCTCCCGCCTGGATCCAACAGTGGACAATCACTGTCCAAACTGGAATGGGATACCACACGACGTCCCACATCTCTTCAACTGCCCTCAAAACCCCACCAATCTCACCATTCAAGACCTCCGGGACAACCCCGCAGACGTTGCTGGACTCCTTGGACTCACCCGGCAATAACAACAACAACAACCACATGGCAGATCTTATGTATGCTAAAATTCTTCAACAGTATTGAGTCCCTTCATCAGTTTTATTGGTGTTTTTAGAAGACTGGCATCAACCTCCTCTTTCATCTCTGGAATATGTGCCATAGGGCTCTCCATATTAGTACATAACAGTGGTGAGATCCATTTTGGTGAGACACATGATTGGCCATGCTAAACTGAATACAAGAGGTATAGTACTGTGGGACTTGAATACAGGCAACAGAGTAGGTGAGAACAACTGCATTTATAAGTCGGCTTAAAGGTGACCTCCAACTGGACATAAGAAGTGAAGTTGAGAGCCTAGCAAGAAGGGAGAGATATTAAAGGCAGTGTCTCAATGTCAGCTAAAGACTGAGCCGTGCACAAAAGTGACAATAGGTTTACAATAGTGTACAAACCCAGGATTATAAAAGTTGGAGGGACCTGAGTTGCATGCAAACTAATTTCTTTCTGGGTGTAATTTCTTTAAATCTATCTATAATTTGAAAATAAGATATAAAACAATAAAATCCAGGTTAAAGCAGGGAAACCAAGCCTTATGCAACAAATTGTCAGTCACATGTCTATCGTGACTCTTACATCTAACACTTACAGCATAACCAAACTTTAATGACAAAGCCAAAAACAAACTACAAAGTACATGTTGCATATAAATACAATGTATTTCTTACCTTTGAGATAAGATCAACTTGTCTGCTTTCATCTTGACTAATTTTCTCAAATTCCTAAATAAGAAAGTCCAAAGAAAATGTTATCTCGTAAAGATTTCATATATAATTACTACTACACTCACTTTTCAAGCTAGAGACTAAAAACATCTAAAGCAAATTTCACTGAAACAGTTCCCTTTTTGTCATACCACTTTTATAATAAATTGACAATGGTGATATTTACCAACAGTAATAGCAAGCAGGAACACATTATTCAACACTGCCATAATTCCGATACTGGTCTACGCTTCAGTATTGTGGTGACCCTTGACACATCAACGGATCAATGGATCAGCTGGAAGTTTTCCATATGCATTGTCTGATAAGCATATGCGGAACTGTGCAGCACTGTTGCCTAGACCAGCCTACTCTGGAATCTGTCGTCAGGTGCAACAGAATGCGTTGATTAGGGCACGTGGACCGAATGACCAGCATTCCCATCTGGAAACAAACATGGCAGAAACTGATTTCTCAAGGCTGGACGTGCATCAGAAATGCCCCAAAGAAAACCTGAGACAAGTCGGTCATGGCAGCTCCTGCTGAGGCCAGCCTATAGAGCCCATTGGTCAAGGGACCCTCACAACATCATCTGTGACATCGCTCAAGATCACTTACAGTGGCGACGTGAATTTGTGCAGGGGAATCCTACAGCCCTTCAGTGGAGAGGTTGAAAGGATTAAGTAAGTAAGTAAGTAAGTAAGTAACAAGTTAGTGGTGTTAGTTACAATTATGATGGCAATAATGTTGATAATGATGTATGATGGTGATCACAACGATGATGGTAATCATATTGATGGTAATGATTATAAGAGGATGTGATTATGAATGATGAAGGTAACCATAATGATGGTGGTGGTGGTGATGATTATGATGATGATGATAGTGCAAAAATTCTTTGCGAGTATACTAAATAACGGCATCCTCACATAATGAACTCTATATAGAGTTCTTTGAAGAAACCTTTTAAAACTTTATGTAAGAGCCAAAACATTTCCTTATTTTCAAAACATGGCTGGGTACAAGAAAATCATCATCTTTTGTGTTCTAGAAATGTTATATCACTTCTTAAAAACACATTTTGATGTTTACTGCCTACCACTGCATAGGACTTGTGCATATGAAATCATTCATTTGGCAACATACAAACAACCAGCAAATATGTACATTAAGTAACATTAAGTTGCTGCCAAACGTGTTTAAATTTACGCTCACGATTTTATGTGTCTGGCCATAAGTAATTGGGTCCAAAATACCACAGAAAAGGAAAAAACAAATGATTTGTAAATAAAAAGACAAAACTAACAATAGTTGTAAACAAAGATTGCAAACTGCTTCACCAAAATAGCATCGCCTAGCCTGTCAATATCATTATTATACTGCATACTACAAGCATCCACACAATTCTTCAGAGACAAAAGTATCGTCAAAGGACCACATCGGCAATTTAATTAATATATCTTAGACTGAAACTGAGTTGAAACAGAGGATCGACATAATTGAAAGTTACGCTAGTTTCAGCAAAACTTCCACCCCACTTGAAGTTTCTCATTGGAGTCATACAGAAAAATTGCTTTATAATCCAATCTGATTCGCTATACTCAGACAGTAAGTTGGTCTCCAGTGTGGCCATTCTTAATATTGATATCAGTTGTGTCACCGTGACTGTGTGCTCGAAAACTTCTACACAACTGACACAAACACCAAGTTATAACAAGGCTAAGGAAAACCTGCAGCTATAGTACTTTCAATGTTTATTGTGAAAACTTCTGACCGGGGATCAAGTTGTACTTCCATCATGTTCTATAATGAAGTCGAGTAAATAATAATATCGTCCGCGAGTAAACACAAATAAATAACACGTGGTTGCAATAATATATTACTCGAGTTCAAATCGTGTTTACCTCAATCTCGTTCTCGTGCGTGGTACAATAATGGGAAAGAGGATAACACAAAATTGAGCCCCTGCAACGGCAGTCTACGTTGATCCACACAGACATGTAAGTAGAGGATATCTTATAAATCTTTGTCAATCTTTGTTTCTGAGAACTTGTAAGATATACTATCGGAAAGTCTTAGGTCTTATATTTCTGTTGCTTTTATTATTTTTATTTTTTACCTGCCCAAATTAATGGAAAGTTATGTTTCAACCTGAGATAAACATTTCAAGGTTTGTTATTTGTTCCCAACGAATACAGAAAGACGTTTACTGAAGAAGTTATGGTCCTGCCCATTAAATTACACTTTTACAAAATTAAAAAATCAATATTGTTGTTGACAAGTTGAGCTACGATATTGTATTATGGTCGTGATAATGCCAATTTCTTTACAACAAAATAAAAGTATGCCTTGTAGGTTTATCAAACAATACAGTAAAAGTACTTAAATATTAGGTTTTAAATTAGATACAGTACAAGATAGCATTGTTCTTCTCTGGTGTGTATAATTTCTGTGTGTATCATCCCAAGGCCGTATGATCTTAATGCATCTTAAACTTAATGATTGTAGAGGATTTAACAAAGAGTTTCTTCATAGGAATGCCCTCATTTATACTAAGGAAAGTTATTGGTGGTTTCAGTGAACATAGGATAGTTTAATCTAGATAACCACACCATGTCTTCTTTGCCCATACACATGCCATGTATCACTTGCAGCAAGTAATATAGTGAGAGCAATCAGACTGTAATTTGAGATCAACAGTACTCACAGTTGTTACTCATAGCAATGCAAGTCAAATCCTCTTAATCCTACTTTCATACCATGCTGCATGAACTGGCTAATGTCTTTTTAACTCTTTTTGATCTTCCAAATCAAACAACAATTTTGAATTCTTCATTAAATTTGTCACTAATCGTGTGAATTTGATCAACAACCTCTCATGTTGGTAGCATTGACTGAAGCAAGATTTTCTCGTGGTTGAAGTCAAAGGTAGCTCTAACTTCATTGAAGTCAAAGTCCAATGTAGGGTTTTTATGATGATCAGTTATCGAGAGGAGCTTAATATTTTTCCATCAGTTTTCAATCTGAATGCACTATATATTTACTTAGTAGGGCTAACCTATCATACTCACTTTTTACTATCTCATTTGAAAGGAACCATTTATTTTACACTAGCAGCAAAACATTTTGATGCAAGTTACACATTGAAGAACAAGTGCTTTCAGTGTCAAACACTCTGTAAAAAAGTGTTTTAATGCATCTTGTTTCTGAGAAATGAGATGTAATTTTTACGCACTTATTGATCGTGATTGTAAATGCTTTCATTGTCTTAATTGACTTAACAATAATGAATCACATTGCTAACAATGCATGCTGTTAACATATTCCCAAGTTCAATTACTCAGTAGTTCTCATTATAGATCACAATCAATCTCACTGTGTCTAGACCTTGAATGCCAGTTTTGTATCCACAACAGGCATTTCTAAGCTTACTACATCAATCCAAATCACCCTATAGTACCAGCTTATGTGCTAGCCTGGTATATCCTATATGGATGGGTTTTATACATCAAAGGTAAAACTTCGACAATAATTTGTCAAATTTAAAGCTGAAATGGAAGGAGGGCACACTTGATGAAGTTGAAGTCAAAGCTTCAGGCTAACACTGCTAGTAGGGAGTAATAATTTTCAAAGTTCAGTTTGTGGTAATCAGCCTGGTGTGGCAACATGGTTGTCAGCAAGATTATTTGACCACAGACCAAAACTAAGTTTAATATTTTACATTAAAACAAATACGAACAGACAAAATAAGCAACAATTTATTTCAAACAAAAGTATTTGATAACCTGAAATTTAGATCTTAGGTGACACAAAATTGGAAGGAAGTAAAGTTATGAATATACCTTAAGTTTGGATGAGGTGATTTTGGGCATACAACATCAAGCAAGAATATTTGTGCTTCTTTAAAATGTGTTTAATATGCAAATTAATGTGCCAAATTTTTTCAGGACACTCAATCTGGTCCTTGGAAGCAGAGGAATGGGGATGTTCTAGGATTATTGCACTATGTGATAAATGTTCAAATAGCATTTACAAATGGCAAGCAACAGATCTCCGGCTTGCAATCATGTTATTAAAGTGACATCTTCATGCTAATCTATGTATAAAACCCTGAATAATTATCTTTTGTAACAAAACTGTATGAGACAAAAATTTCAAATTGTGTAGTGACCTAACTTTGCCTTCTGGTTGTAAACCTTGCAAAGTCATTGTTTAATTAGGATTTTTCCTTAAAAACTATAGGAGGTACTGGTAAACTGGTAAAGCTTTTGGGTTTAGTGATATCTGGTCTAATATATAAGAGTTTTCTCTTTAAATGTAGGAGTTTGCCGTGAAACATTTTGTATATTTTGTAATCATAACACTTCAGTGTTGTAATGGAAATTTTGAAGACTAGATTTCTATGAAAGCAGTGGTGCATAACAGCTGTGTACTGTAGTATACATGTTTTTTTTCTATGATTATTTTGTCTTGTGATTTATTTACAACTGAGCATTAGCCAGCAAATGTACGTTGGAAGTCTTTTCATTTCCTTATTTCAATAGGGCACGGGAAGGCAGACGAGGAAAGGTGGACAATAAGGAAAAAAGCAAGAGGAAACAAAGCCCAAGCCCAAAAAGATCAAAAGGAAACCAAACAAAAGAGAGAGGTAGACCAAAAGGAAAAGACAAAGGTGGTCGAAAGAGGAAGGCCAGTTCATCAAGCAGGTATATTGGATTAGGAAATGCGAAATGTTTTGGAAGTAGATCTAGGTTTTGCCATGTTGAATTCAGTGAAGAGTAGTTTACAAAAAGCATTATGAATGTAACATTTTCCTGTAATTAACATAGTAAGATTAAATGTTAGGTTAAGGTCACACTGCAGTTTTATTTGTCTTCAGCCACATAGATTGTATTCACAGTATAGGATTGGTTTAAGTCTTTGCTTAAGATCTGACAGAATAATTACTTTGGCAGTGGTGAGCCTGCATTGGCCGGTATTCAGCTGAAAGCCAGACTTCAAGTCATGCTACTTTATGATCTTTAGTCAAGCTGCATCCTACTGTCAGGCAGTAAGATTTATAAACCACTGTGTATGAATATACTATTACCAGCATGTTTACACTGACAATATACCAAGCATTGGTCAGGCTTTGTGCTATTAGAGACAAGAAACCTATTCCCATGATGACACCTGGAGATACGTTTGGAATGTTTGTTAAGTAAAATATCTGCTAATAAGGTACCTTGTGTTGTAGAAAGTCCAGGTGTCATGTTGTCGAAACGTGCAGTGATGATAGTTTTGCATCTAAGGTCACTGGTATAGAGTACAAGATCAACTGCTGATTTCATTGTGACTTACTAGTGTAGTGTTTTTGGTTGAATGCAATGTTTGTGGTGTTCAATTTTTGTAGCACATGTACACCTTGTAGAATAAAATTCAAAAATTTGATGCAGGATCTACAATATTTTAAATGGAGCTTTTCAGACTTTTTCTTGAACACTGCCATCATGTGTTTTTGAAGATGTCAGCAGTAAAGTCATTTAAGCTCACAGGTAGTGATCCAACAAGGGGGAACTTCTGTGCAGTTTCACCTTGGGTTTTTTCACGTAATGATCTTAAAATGAGACAGGTACAGACATAGCCCTTTTATATTTTCTTTACTTATTTGTCTGTCTTTCTTTTTCCTTTAGGTATATATTCTGCAAAGCGTTATTTTTAGCATCTTCCTATGATCTTCTTACTTCTATGTGACATAATATTATGGCCTTTTTAAGACATTCACCTCCAGCTTTACCTTGATTTTCCTTTATTTCTCTGCGTATATAACCTGCCTTATATGTCTTTTACAATAGCTGTCACATGATCAAACAAGGGTTGAAATATGTTGTTGACACCTTGACACATGTTCAAAATAAAGGTCGGTTTGAGTAGAAGGATTTTCATGTTCCATTTTGTACTAAACAGCATTGATTGGATGCAAAGGTATCAATGCAATATTGTACTTTATAGTGTTGGCAGGTCAAAACACACACAAAAATTTTACGTCCATATTCTACATTGAACAATTAATTAACAATGCAATTGTTAGGTATAGAAATATCCTTTTTTAAGTATTTACATTATGGGCGACATCGCCTATCCTATTAAGGCAAAAATTCAATAACAACTATGGAAGAGATGATGGTTGTTTTCACTTCTTAATAATCTGTGTTGTATGGGTTAGGTTAATATCAGAAATTAAATGTAAAGCATGGGTTAATGCCACATTTTTGGTAATGGATTTGGGGCACTTGGTAGTATTAGTCATTACTTTTTTGTTGTTTCGTAGCACTTCGAGCTCAAAGTCCTCATCTTCATCCTCGAGAAGTTCATCTGAGAGTCGCAGCTCATCCGCAAGTTCACAGAGCAGCAGTGCCAGCAGTAAATCTGGAAGTCAAAGCAGTAGTGGATCAAGTAGTGCAAGTTCCAGATCAGGTCATGATACTGGTATTGTAGCCATTATTATTGTATATGCTATATTTATTAGTTCTGTAAGATTTGGAAATGTGAAAGAACCAGGAATATGCGATGACAAAGAAAATATTTTAGAGGAATAAAAGAAAGATTTATCAATGCAGCTTTTGTGAAGTCCTTTTGTTCTTATTATGACTTTGTTGCAAAACTGATAATCTTTCCTTTCAAAAGTATTATAACATTTTGATGATTTTTTGTTATGGAGAAACCTGATAAGATGCCATCTTTTTTATTATGTATTCCATGTAAGCAGTGTTGATATACATTGATTTTTAAAAGTAGTAGTGCAGATCAGTATGTGTAAATAAAACCCTCATCTTAAGAATAATTTGGAATAAGCTGTGTGCTCATTCTTCCATTTTGATTAATTGCATACTTTTGACTTTGAGCTGGTGGTATACATTTTTTATTATGTATTCCATGTAAGCAGTGTTGATATACATTGTTTTTTAAAAGTAGTAGTGCAGATCAGTAGGTGTAAATAAAACCCTCATCTTAAGAATAATTTGGAATAAGCTGTGTGCTCATTCTTCCATTTTGATTAATTGCATGCTTTTGACTTTGGGCTGGTGGTATACATTTTTTTTGTGCATCCAGTTGCTATTGCTTGTAAGATTGTGTTCACATGGAACAGCCGTAAAATGTATACTTATTTTGGAAAGGTTGTGGTAAAAATTCCAGGTAGAAGGAGACAGGTTGGTTGTATATTAACAACAGAAATTGTGAACTGAGACATGAATTTCAACACTTCATAACTCCAAACCTGACACTCTCTTCTGCTGAGCTGAACAGAAGCAGTTGAAAGGTTCTTAGGTTTGAAAGTTCTTGACTTTATGGACTTAGTGGAAGCCATATAGACATGAGCTTTGTCATGACATGAGTCGTATACTTTTTATGAACTCATAAAAGATACGACTGATGTCACGATAAAGCCCCTGTCTACGGATGGTCATCTGCTGGTATTATAGGTTTCCTTAGTAATAGTTTATTTGCTGACATGTGGTATGTTTTTGGACCAGAAAGGTCTCATTAATCACTCTTATTTGTTGCAGATCGAGGATGGTAATTGAGAGTGTAAGTACAGAAAGAGTAATCGACCATTTAGATTTCGAACAAACACCTTGAAACTCAAAGTTTTAGTGCCCCCCGACATTGACATGTTATTTTATTTTCCTGCAGGAAAGAAGACGAAATCAAAGAAAGAGGTGAAAACCAAACCTGTTAAATCAACTCAGCCACCAGAGAAAGTTATAAACAAGGCTGGATCCCATGATAGTGCAGCGAAAGCACCACCAAAGGATGTTCAAAAGGAAAAAAAGAAGGAGTCCCCTAAGGCTCCTTCACCTACGCCGCCAGTGGCAAAAACAGAACCACTTGAGGCCACAATATTAAAAGCGATGAAAGAGAAGACGGTAAAAGAGCAAACTGAGAAGGAAAAAGTTCCCGAGGTGAAAAAAGAGTTGCCAAAAAGTTACAAGGAAGAAAGTAGTACTAAACCGTTCAATCGGTCAGGTGCTGACCGAGGCAACGTGGCAAGTCCCCCTCGTAGACGTCTTGTCTCATCAGGGTCATCATCGTCTGACAGTTCGCGATCAAGATCAAGATCGCCAGCGCGAAACAGGCGGCGTTCAAAGTCACCACGACAGCGGAAGAGGAGCCCATCCCCAAGACCTTGTAAACTGCATATTGGCAATTTAACCAGAAATGTGAACAGGGATCATATTTATGAAATATTTAGCGTTTATGGCAGAGTGAAGAATGTCGATTTACCTGTTGATCGCATGAACTTCCTTCCCAAGGGGTTGGCTTACGTTGAATTTGAGAGGCCTGAGGATGCAGAAAAGGCAAGAAAGCACATGGATGGGGGTTGGATTGACGGTCAGGAAGCTACCGCGAAGCTGGTTTTACCGTTTAGAGATCAGAGACGCCGCCCCAGTCCTCCTAGGCGTCGCCCTGGTGCACCATGGAGACGTTCGCCTCCACGTTACCGGCCACCGATGCAACGGCAACGAATGAGGTCGCGGTCAAGGTCAAGGAGTAGGTCACGTTCACCACGGAAATTCCAGAGGAGACGACGAGGTTCTCTGTCTAGTGGAAGTTCACGATCACGATCGCGCTCAAGGTCTCCACCCGCCAGGGCTAAACCTGGAGCCAAGTCACGATCCCCTCCAGCAAGGAGACAGCGCTATAGTTCCAGTTCAAGCTCTTCAAGATAAAACAACGTAGTGGTTTCAGTTTTGTTGACAAAACTTGTCATGAATTTGATGACATGAATTTGATGTCTTTGAAGAGGCGGTTTCCGTGTTTTTGTGACGAAGTCCTGTGAGTCAAAGTACTGTCTCAAACAGCCGTAAACACTGCATTTCGTTTACGTAAACGATCACACTTCGTGTGAGAGAACATCATTTATTTGTTGGGGGCGAGATGTAGTGCATTTTTAGTATGCCTTAACAATATCGTTCTCGAGCATCAGTGATTTTATGGTTATGGACACTGTAAATAGGCATCAGGTAATAGACCATTATGAAGAAGAAGGATGTAATTTACATGTATTGGGAGGGAGGCAACTTAGTGAAATTGAGGCAGAAGGGTGGCTGTTTTCCTTTTTTTTAATTTAGTTTAATTTATTTAGCCAAGTTATTCGTTTCATTTGTTGCTTATAGGTAGTAGTCTATGCTTGTAAAACCTTTAGCATCCAGGAACCTGCATGTCTCGTTTTTATGACGTCAGCTCATTAGATGACATCCTTTGATGATAAGATGAGGTTGATTCCTCATGGTAAAACATGATTTCGAATTTAGCCTCTTCCGTAGCCTTTCACTGCATCTAAATCAAATTGTAACACAGAGTTTGCATCGACCAGTTACCATTTGGAAAATGCTCGTGTCCGTTGCCCCCTTTCTAGCGCTTGCGATGGAATTTGAAATTTAAAAAGGACAATGCTTACCCGTCCCCCACTCCTCAGTGAAACAGAAAGGGAGCCCTCTTGTCTTTGGTTCCCAGATTTTAGTAATGTTGTTTCCTTTTTAAGCCAGAATGGATACTTCTATGTTATGAAAGAAGTATAGTGAAGGTTATCAAAATGATATTTAAAATAGATAATTTATAAACTGCAGAAAAGAACTGTAAAAACGTTTTTCGTCTACATGAGGTGGAGGGTAATTGCAGTTTCTTTTTCCAGAGGACATAGGTGACTATAGTGCCGAGCAAAACACAATGCCATTTTTCTTCGGAGCCTTACCAATCACTCTTTTAACGTCGTGTCACTTTTATTGACATGTCTATGCGCTTGTTGATAAAACAGCTAATAACATCTAGTGTTTTGGCAAGATGTTGCCGTTGTATAAATTGATTATGGTAGATTATCGGGACCTCCTTCTAGTAGGACGTGATTACCTCCCATTGGAAGCCATAGGCAACTTTAAGACCACAATTAATGGTTTGACCCAGTTCCTGTCTGTTGGGAGGTAACCTTGGGAGGCTGACAACTCCTTCTTACTTCGACCTTGATCTACGGACTTACCTTAGTCTTATCCTGCATCCTGCTTTTGCATACATTAGATGTGCAGTTGTTATCATTGCAGAGCAGCGCATTGGTATCACATCTTGTGCTCTTCTGCAATGTTTCAGCAACATTTTTCCTATTTTGCACATACTGTTTGGTATGCTACGTAATCCAACAACACATGAAGGTGCTCTTAACATGTTCAATCAACAACTTTCCAGCTTTAAGCACACGAGAATTCTGTTTCGTCTTTGCAGCTCTTATCCGGTGGGTTCACATTCGTTACATTACCTTTAGCCGTGCGTCTACCAATGTACCGTTGCGTCTTATTAAATGTACAGAAGACCTGTTCGAGATCTGGCTATTAATAACTGTACCGCCTGGAAACATAATGTATTCCCAAGTAGCTGACTGCGGCATGATCGATTGTTAAGAGGAAAAGTATGGGTTGAAGGCGCATCCCGGTATCACTCGCCACATCGTCATAACATGAACATTATACATATCCTTCGCCATGTTTAAATCGTTTGATAAATTTGATGTTTCTTGATACCACTCATGTTTTTTTGTTTACGATAGAGGATAATTTTCTCTCCTCGTACGTAGTGTAAATCCGTCCGGCGAGGATGGAGAAAGCCAACAAAGAACTATGAGTAATACAGACTTGATATTTCCCCCACCCGAGGCGTTAACGGAGGTGTTAAAACTTTACCGTGTTTGTGTTGCTTTACAACGATTGAAATTCATTTTATATTAATCTCTGAATCAATTTCCTGCGAGTTTCTCTGATGGACTTCAGTACCACTACATTGGATAAAATGTCCCCAAATGGTTCGACAACTAAGAGCAGTTCGCTTTAAATTTCCTGTAATGTCATTCACTACACATCGTTCTCAATGCACAAAGCAAAAGTTCTTGAATCATTGCGTTAGTGGCAAAAAGGGAAGACCACTCATTGAATTGCGTTTAAAATTGAGCGCCTGATATTTTTTTCTTTACTTGGAAACATCTTGATGTTTACATAACTACATACGCAACATATCTCCTCGATGCATCCATCTTGCACGTATACAAATTTGTATTGTCTTTTGTTCTTAGGGCAAGGAAAACATACACTTGCAAGTGAACTTTACTGTAGTGGTTTTCAATAATTGTCCTTGTATTCACCATGTAGTTGTTTTCCTTGGCAAATCGATGACTTTTTTAACAAGGGGAAAAGTTGTGCTAAATGTTTGCGTGACAGTGCACTAGAAAAACCGATAATTGGAACAGATCGTCGACATAGCCATCAAATTAAAAATAAAATTACCTCTAACAAAGACTTTGGGTTTGCCAACGCTAGTTCGTTAGCTTGCCTGTTCGGTTGCAAACTGACTCGAAAAGTTTTGAAGTCTCATTCTAAAATTAATTCAAAATGAGCATTATTTTCAGTGCCGTTATGTATTTAACGTACTTTTTCATACGTTGAAACATAGTCTTTATAGCTTACATCGATAAAGTGAAATACCTTGAACATGAAAACGTTGTAACACATCCTTTATTGGTATTGTAAAAACATACAAATGCATTATGGAGGTACATAATGTGGCATCTCACTATAACTTGCCAAGTTATGGCATACACATTTAATAGCGGCATAAAAAGATCCGTCCTTGTAAGGAACAAAATTCCATAGTGCTTGAGCCTGGAAATCGCTTATAATTTCACGTACCAACGTTCAAACAAAGAACCATTTACACGTGCAAAATTATTGCACTGATATTTTTGACTTGTTTGATAGTTGTAATCGAGCAACTTAATACAATCGTTTACTTCTTAGCAACCTGATCACGACACATTCATTTTTTGTTGGTTGTATTCTAATTGGTTGTCTCCCTTTACAAGGCGTAAAATTGCGCCTAATACAGGCGCCAATGCGACTAAATTTTGCACTTTGGCGACCAAATCCTGAAAATTAGTCCCCAATTTGGCGACTAGAATTTTTAATCACACCTTACCTAGAGATCTAGCGATTGATGAAGATTTGTAAAGATAAATCTGCAGCAAAGTTCCTTGTTAGCTCGTTTCCAAAACGCAGCACATGCACGATTTCG
>JANTCA010004343.1:0-14794 GCA_024741275.1 Chironex yamaguchii
AGCAAAGAGTGTCAATTAGAATTTATTCCAACCAGGATACTTTATTCATCATGCCAGTCAATGTATCAATCATTCAATCAGTCAGTCAGTCAGTCAGTCAGTCAGTCAATGAATCCATCAATTAGCCAGCTAATCTACCCATCTACCAACTGATCAAGCTATGCATATTTCCATCGGTTAGTCAGTGAATCAATCCATCAATCAATCAATGACTTGCTGTGGTTTAGCAATGTTCTTATGTACTCACGGTTCTGATGGCAATTGAACGCTTTATGCCCTTACACCAGGTTTCATTAGGTACAGACCAAACTTGAGGAAATTGTTTGAATTAGTATTTATGCTGCCGATGCTACTTTTTTCAGGTAGCCAGTCAATCCCTCAACCATTCAATCAATCTTTCAGTCAGTCAGTGAATCCATCAATAAGCGAACCAATCTACTCATCCATGAACTGATCAAGCTATCCATCTTTCCATCAGTCAGTCAGTCAGTGATTCAATCCATCAATCAGTGATTTGATGTGGCTGTGGAGTGTCCATATGTACTCACTGTTCTGATAAGAAGTTAACGTAGTATGTCGTTAGACCATGTTGCGTTGGGTATAGTCCAGACGTTAGGAAAGTGCGTCAATACGAATTTGTACTGCCGAGGCTACTTTATTCAGTTGGACAGTCAATATATCAAACATTCAATCAATCAGTCAGTCAGTCAGTCACTCACTCAGTCAGTGAATCCATAAAACAGTCAGCATATCTACCCATGCATCAACTGATCAAGCTATCCATCTTTCCATCAGTCAGTCAGTGAGTCAATCCATCTATCCATGAGTTGCCGTGGTTGTGCAATGTCCATATGTACTCACTGTTCTGTTTAAATGTTATTGTTGTATGTCCGGAGACCAAGTCAAATTGGGTATATTCCAGACGGTACCAAAGAGTGTCAGTAAGTATTTGTGCGAACCAGAATACTTTATTTATCATGCCAGTCAATGTATCAATCATTCATTCATTCTATCAATCAACGATTCTATCAATCAGTCAGTGAGTCAGTGAATCCATCAATAAGTGAGCCAATCTACCCATCCATGAACTGATCAAGCTATCCATCTTCCATCAGTCCGTCCGTGAGTCAATTCATCAATCAATGAGTGGCTGTGGTTGTGCAATGTCCATATGTACTCACTGTTCTGATTACAAGTTAACGTATTATGTCCTTAGACCAGGTCGCATTTGGTATATTCCAGACGGTAGCAAAGAGTGTCAATTAGTATTTGTGCTGCGGATGCTACTGTATTCAGTTTGCCTGTCAATGTATCAATCATTCAAACAGTCAATCTATCCATCCGTCAACTATTCAAGCTATTCATCTTTCCGTCAGTCAGTCACTAAGTGCGTCAATCCATCAATCAATGAGTTGTTGTGATTATGCATTGTCCTTATGTATTCACTGTTCTGCTTAAATGTCAACGTTGTATGACCTGAGACCAAGTCGAATTGGGTATATTCCAGACGGTAGCAAAGAGTGTCAATAAGTATTTGTGCGAACCAGGATACTTTATTTATCATGCCTGTCAATGTATCAAAGATTCAAACATTCAATCAAACTGTACGTCAATCAGTCGGTGAATCCATCAATTAATCAGCCAATCTACCCATCCATCAACTAATCAAGCTATTCATCTTTCCGTCAGTCAGTCAGTGAGTCAATCCATCAATCAATGATTTGCTGTGGTTGTGCAATGTCCATATGTATTCAGTGTTCTGCTTAAATGTTAATGTTGTATGACCGGAGACCAAGTCGCATTGGGTATATTCCAGACGGTATGAAATAATGTCAATTAGTACTTTTGCTAACCAGGGAACTTTATTTATCATGCCAGTCAATGTATCAATCATTCAATCAATCAATCAATCAATCAGTAAGTCAATCAGTCGGTGAATCCATCAATCAATCAGCCAATCTACCCATACATCAATTAATCAAGCTATTCATCTTTGCGTCAGTCAGTCACTAAGTGCGTCAATCCATCGATCAATGAGTTGCTGTGGTTGTGCAAAGTTCGTATGTTCACACTGTTCTGATGGCAATTGAACGCTTTATGTCCTTACACCAGGTTTCATTGGGTACAGACCAGACTTGAGCAAAGTGTTTGAATTAGTATTTCTGCTGCCGATGCTACTTTATTCAGGTAGCCACTCAATCCTTCAACCATTCAATCAATCTTTCAGTCAGGCAGTGAATCCATCAATAAGCGAACCAATCTACCCATCCATCAACTGATCAAGTTATCCATCTTTCCATCAGTCAGTCAGTGAGTCGATCCATCAATCAATGATTTGCTGTGGTTGTGCAATGTCCATCTGTACTCACTTTTCTCCTTAATAGCTAACGTTGTATGTGCGCAGACCAAGTCGCGTTGAGAACAGTCCAGATTGGAGCAAAGTGTTTCAATTGGTATTTGTGCCGACGAGGCTACCTTATTCAGTTGGCCAGGCTTGATAACAATCTATCTATCTTTCAATCAATCAGTGCGTCAATCAATCAATGAATCAATCAATCAATCAGTCAGTCAGTCAGTCAGTCAGTCAGTCTGTCAGTCAGTCAGTGAAATCATGAATCAGTCAGCCAAGCTACCCATCCATCAACTAATCAAGATATCCATAGATCAGCCAGTGAGTTAGCCAGCGAGTTAATCCATCAATGAATGCGTTTCTGGTGTTGTGCAATGTCCATATGTACTCACGGTTCTGTTTACAAGTTAACATTGTATGTCCTTAGACCAGGTCGCATTCCGTACAGTCCAGACTAGAGCAAAGTGTGTCAATTAAGTATTTGTGCTGGCGAGGCTGCTTTACTCAGTCAGGCAGTCAATCTTTCAGTCAGTCAGTCCGTGAGTCAGTCTTTCTGTCAGTCAATTGGCACACAGTCTGTTAAACAGTCAGGCAGTTTTTCTGTCCGTCGGTCGGTCATTCAGTACCTTCATTAAGTCGTTCAATCAGTCAGACAGTCTGGCAGTCCCTACGTCAGGCGGTTTGTCGGTCACCCAGTTAGGTAGTCACTAGTCATCCCAGTCAATCGGTCCGTGTGTCGGTCAATTAGTCAGACGGAAGCTCATTGAGTCAAATAGCCCGTCAGCCAGTCAGTCATTCAGTCAGGCAGTCAATCTTTCAGTCAGTCAGTCCGTGAGTCAGTCTTCTTGTCAGTCAATTTGCACACATTCTGTTAAACAGTCAGGCAGTTTTTCTGTCCGTCGATCCGTCATTCGGTATGGTCATTAAGTCGGTCAATCAGTCAGACAGTCCCTACGTCAGGCAGTTTATCGGTCACCCAGTCAGGTAGTCATTAGTCATCCCCAGTCAATCGGTCCGTGTATCGGTCAATTACTCAGACGGAAGCTCATTCAGTCAAATAGCCTGTCAGTCAGTCAGCCAGTCAGTCATTCAGTCGGTCAGACATTGAGTCAGTCAGTCAGTCAATCTACCCATCCATCAACTAATCAAGCTATTCATCTTTCCTTCAGTCACTCAGTGAGTCAATCCATCAATCAATGAGTTGTTGTGGTTGTGCAATGTCCATATGTATTCACTGTTCTGCTTAAATGTTAACGTTGTATGACCTGAGACCAAGTCGAATTGGGTATATTCCAGACGGTACCAAAGAGTGTCAATAAGTATTTGTGCGAACCAGGATACTTTATTTATCATGCCTGTCAATGTATCAACCATTCAAACATTCAATCAATCAGTAAGTCAATCAGTCGGTGAATCCATCAATCAATCAGTCAATCTATCCATCCGTCAACTAATCAAGCTATCCATCTTTCCATCAGTCACTCAGTGAGTCAATCCATCAATCAATGACTCGCTGTGGTTGTGCAATGTCCATATGTACTCACGGTTCTGTTTACAAGTTAACGTTGTATGTCCTTAGACCAGGTGGAATTGGGTATAGTCCAGACTAGAGCAAAGTGTATCAATTAAGTATGTGTGCTGGCGAGGCTGCTTTACTCAGTCAGGCAGTCAATCTTTCAGTCAGTCAGTCCGTGAGTCAGTCTTTCTGTCAGTCAATTGGCACACAGTCTGTTAAACAGTCAGGCAGTTTTTCTGTCCGTCGGTCGGTCATTCAGTACCTTCATTAAGTCGTTCAATCAGTCAGACAGTCTGGCAGTCCCTACGTCAGGCAGTTTATCGGTCACCTAGTTATGTAGTCACTAGTCATCCCAGTCAATCGGTCCGTGTGTCGGTCAATTAGTCAGACGGAAGCTCATTCAGTCAAATAGCCCGTGAGTCAGCCAGTCAGTCATTCAGTCAGGCAGTCAATCTTTCAGTCAATTAGTCCGTGAGTCAATCTTTTTGTCAGTCAATTTGCACACAGTTTGTTAAACAGTCAGGCAGTTTTCTGTCCGTCGGTCCGTCATTCAGTATGGTCATTAAGTCGGTCAATCAGTCAGACAGTCTGGCAGTCGCTAGGTCAGGCAGTTTATCGGTCACCCAGTCAGGTAGTCGCTAGTCATTCCTAGTCAACCGGTCCGTGTGTCGGTCAATTAGTCAGAGGAAAGCTCTTTCAGTCAAATAGCCGGTCAGTCAGTCAGTCAGTCAGTCAGTCAATTAATCAAGCAGTCAGTCAAGCAATCGTCCAAGCAGTTAGTCAAGCAGTCAGTCAGGTAGTCATTCGATCAGTCACTAAAGTCTGGTTCTCATATAGCGAAGATCGTTGGCGACCGTGGCCCATTCAAGTGTTCTCGTCTACTCTGCTTGTCTGCGTTGGGCTAGGATCTTTTGGCCTATGGTGTCATGCGTTACCCGGAAAACAAAGAGCTTTTTTTATGTCTCACAAATTCCATTTCTGGCAGGCTTGCGGTCTATCGATTAAGGACCTATTCTTGCTTGATTAAGGTAACAATCGGAATCAGCAAAATGATATGAGCATAATGATGATGCACGTTTTTAAAAGCAACGATTAATGAATGTGCTTATAAATAGGTTTCTTTATTTCTATGCGGCTAGTTTCTTGTAATTGAGGTTTTACTGGTATAAAATTAAAAATTAGTTGAATATGACTCGACGTTGAGGGTGTTAACACAAACGAAAGGTTAAGGCTGACCTCGACTTGGCCGTACGTCCGTCGAGAAAAATGTTCTGTACGTAACCGTACGTACAGTGGAATTACACCTTCGCGCAACGTCGCGCGTACATTTTACTTTTAGAAAAGTGCGCCAAAAATTATAAACAACATGGAAGCCGCAAAGTGAAGGCGACTTCTGCTACTGTTAATGCTGCGAAGAAGACAGCAAGACTATGAAGAAATTGAAAATTATTTTCTTTCGAAGCACCCGAGAAAGAGAAGATTTTGGGTAAGGCAAATATACAAGGAGAGGCAACTGAAAGGTGAATATCACTCGTTGATTGTACAAGCCCAGTTATCAGATCCGGAACTTTTCTTCCAATTGTTTCGGATGACAGCAACAAAATTCGAGGAACTGCTAAACTATGCTGCCCCACACATGCTGCGTTATGATATGAGAAGACAGCCGATTCAACCAGCTGAACGTTTGTTTGTTACATAGCGATTCCTTGTAACGGGATTCATTCAACACAATTGAAGCAAGCTACCGAATGAGTGGGACAACAGTTGGAAGGGTAGTGAAAGAAACTTCTAATGTGTTGTGGATAGTTTTAAAACAAGAGGGTTTCTTAAATGTGCCCCAGACATCTGTGGAGTGGGGAGACCTTAGCAAAGGTTTTGAGGATAGATGGAATTTTCCTAATTGCGTTGATGCCATCGATGAAAAGCACGTCATAATTCAATGTCCTCCTAGAGGAAACTGTATTTGGCACTAAAAATGAATTAGTTTACACTTTCTTGCGGTTTGATTGGATGATTGCCTGCGTACAAGGATCGGCCGCTCTGCGAGTAGACTCAGGTTCTACTTTCCAAGCGTACAAATTTTGAACGTAACGGACAAGAATATTGCATCATACTGAGTCTTAGAGCATGCGCTGACCTGGCCGTATCATACGCGCGGCCAAGTGGAGGTCGGTCTTAAAGCAAAAGGAATTAACTCGACAGTTAAGGTTTGTAACGAACTGGGTGTGGTTTGCAGAAACAAGGTTTCAAACCGTTAGATATGTCTAATTATGAGTTATAAGAAAAACAAGGCAAACATAGAAATCCTGATGATTTGTGGAAACCTTAGACACTTGGTAGACACGTACATATGTTAGCTTCAAAATTTATTTGAACGTGTCTAGAATGCTGACTGTTTGCAAGCTAGGCATGATCGCCGATGGATGCAGATGATGTTCGCCGATGGATGCAGATGATGTTCGCCGATGGATGCAGATGATGTTCGCCGATGGATGCAGATGATGTTCGCCTATAAATTTGCTCATTGGTAATCGTCGCCGACCATCGCAAGAAACAAAGTTTTTTAGTTCATCGGCGATAATCACCGATGAGCGGCGACGTACAACATCTCGTTCTCAAATACTGCAAGCATCTCAAGGCCTTCATCGGCGACGGTGGCTGACATATGAAGCCACCGTGTCAGTCAGTCTGTATGCCTTCGTTCTGTCATACCTCCTTATGAATGGATGGCAAGGTCTTCCTACTCGTGAAAACAATTCTGGGATTGTATTAAGTGAAAGAATGTATAATGACGACAATTTCCGGATAATTGGCACAGCTAGATTGTCCTTCCGTCAAAGTGTAATGGAGCTTGTCTACATTAAAACTATAAAATCGTGACTCTGTAAGTAGAAAGACTTCGTTTTTCCACTTAGACACTTTCAAAAATGCCTTGCTTTTTCTTTTCTGTCTTTTTGAAAGATTGCCATGTCTCTATACCTTCCATTCAGCCAATTCTTAATCTGAAGAGTTTCAGGAGAAATATGTATTTAGCGCAATGCCGCAAATTTTCAAGTCGATTTTCAAGTTTTGTACCAAAACAAGCTTGTCCAGAAATGTGTTATGTTTAACCTCCAACTGTGCGCAATGTCAAAACTTAAAACGATTCTGTTCTATTTCAGAGTTTTACTGCAACATCGTTTAACGTCCCCAGGGGCACTTTTCGACCCAGCGAAATAAATTGTCAGCAAGCCCCCCCAATGGTATCCTCCCCTCTATTATTTCTAAAGCCTGTGCTTGTTGTCTGGATTCCCAGTAAGCTATGATGCTAGATAATTTTATGATTTACAATTTATCTTAATACGAAATTCTCCTGATTCGTTTCTTCGTACATAGTTGTCAAATTAATCTGCCGTAGAGTTTACATTTTAAACTCGGTTTGCTGCATATAAGGACCTTGCACTCTATGAAAACGAGGCTAAATAGTCAAAACGAGACCAACGCCCAAATTATCCGTCAAACGGATCCTTGAAATTTGCAATATAAAATTTGCCAGGCAACATGGGTAGTTGTGGAAGGTAAAACGAACAAGTGAAATGCTCGATAAGGTATAGAAGTTGAAATGTTTTGCCGTTTTGGAGAGAACAATTTGTGCATGATTTTTCGACAAACAGTTCCTTGTTCTTCCGTCAATCAAAGCCCTCATAACATTATCGTGTTTTGAATCAGAGTGAAATTTCAAACAGCTTTTGTTTTTATCCGACCGCCCAGAACCTGATCAAGCTAGCGCTGTATGATTGGTTTGACGAGAGAGAGGCCAATAGTATAATTAGTGTAATTGGTCTGTAAAAGCCTGCGTCACCTTGGGCGGTAATGCATTTAAGAAAAAATCATTGTATGTGAAGCCTGTTATCCCTCGTGGTCTAGTAGATGAAAAACCAATCTTGTTAGCTAGACAGTAAGTTTGTGACGGTTTTGTGACCCTTCAGTTACGACTATTTGATAAGTGTACGAACTGAAAATGAATTACTGAAATTGAGAAACACGTCGATCGTCCAGGGCGGGGACCTGTCCCACGACCTTCTCCTTTCCGGGCAAAGGCTCCGACGACTGAGATAATGGGAGGTGAATTTAGGTCCATTTTGAAGAATGCAAGTCACCAAAAGAAAAAGACTACTAGTGGGTTAAAATTACTGGACCATCTTTAATGAAAAACACTGCTGTCGGTATGTTCTCCAAAGACACAAAATTTGCAACTTTACCGCCCTTTCGAAGAAGAGAATGATCCATGTGCGAATTTTCGCCCTACAAAGCCTTAATCATGCAACAGATTACACGTAGGCGTCTCACAATACAAGATTTTAACGCTTTTTTATTTTGAAACAGATCACCAACGTAATTAACACACCGTTTTGCCGATTTCACACCCCATGGTCGGATATCATGGATTCCTGTTCACCATACTATCATTGAAAATTATCCAGGTGATACGATTCAACTGTTTAAGAAAATAATAAGAAAGACTTTGATTATCACATAGGGGACATTTCTTGAAATCATTACTGATATTATTATTATTTCAAAATTATTAATTGCTGTGGGGCTACTAGATTAAAAACGCCAAAGGTGTCCCTTGAGGCTCCTTGGGGGGATAACGATTTATTCGCAAATATTAGACCTGCAACATTTTCGTCAACTGTCTGGTGATAAGGGTAAATTGAATTGTCACAAAAAATCAACACGTGTATCCATCCTCAAGGAAAACTCTTTTCAACTAACTTATGCCATAAAAGAGGATTTATTGTAGTGCCATGGGAATAGTATTGGGCCGCAAAGTACAAAACATTTCGTAACTTTACCGCCCCTTTGACGAAGATAACGATCCAGCCGCGAATTTTCGACCTACAAGGCCTTAGGCTGATGACAAAATTTAATTGCTGGTTCTCTTCTCAGTGTGCGTAGTCGTAGCACACCTAAGAAAATGATGTCCACTATTAACCCGAAACAGAGGCAAAGTTATGATTATGACCATCAGAGATTAAAACCCGATCACTCGACAGCAAGTCTGTTGAATGTCCTACTGGGCTAATCAGCTCAATAACGAAGGACTCAAGACTCTTAGTTATTGAGTTTATATATACATAGTATAAGAAAACAAGTCACTTTTAAACGGGAAACTATCCTGCCATGTATTCTGTCATAAAAACACGATTCTGAACGCTGACATTTCCAAGTTCACATGGAAATATTAAATTTTTAAATAATTGCTATGATATTTACCAAATCTCTGTTCTTAATTCGAGAATGCAGGATTGTTTATTCTTGCTTACATTAGTAATAACATTCTCTAGTAATCAAAGGTTCATTTTGCGTGTTAACTAAAGTCGAAACTTTGCAAAGATAGTTACACTTAAATACTTAATAACCGTACTCACCATAAGAAAGATTTGTTGTCGTCAATTTTACTAAGTCTCTCACGCTAGGAATTGTGCTGTGAATCCGTTTTATTTATCAGATATTTGAAAAACGATTTCCGTGACATCTGTTTAAGTCCACATATTACCTGATTATATCATTTCGCACGGAAACTATGGCTGAGAGCGAGTTTCAAACTGACATCTTTTTGTGGCGAGCCCAAAACATTTAGATTTTAACTTCTTTTTCATGGTATAATTGTGTCCCTTATGGTTTATGCATGCCTCACTATGCTACTGAATGGCTGCATGGTGTTATGTAGGACATCTGGTTCACAAAGCCTACTATCTATTCATATCGTGGTGTCTTAAATTACCACAAGGTGGTGTCTTAAATTACCACAAGGCAGTGTCTTAAATTACCACAAGGTGTTGTCTTAAAATTACCACAAGGCAGTGTCTTAAATTACCACAAGGTGGTGTCTTAAATTACCACAAGGTGGTGTCTTAAATTACCACAAGGTGGTGTCTTAAATTACCATAAGGTGGTGTCTTAAATTACCACAAGGTGGTTTCCGTGCCACATTTTTGTTGCATAGTTTATCTCACTGTGCTTTTCAGACGATGCAACATTCGATTCCTCGGATGATTTCCTAACTCACAATAATTTATTTGCTAAAAAATACGGATCTGTGAGACATTAAAACCCCGAGTACAAGAACCTGCTGGACTAAAACGTCTAATTTAGACCCTCGTTCTACTGAAACCCAACAAGATAATTACCATAACGAGAGCAGGCTGGCAGCATCTTTTACCTCATAAAATAATATACAAGAAATTTTTCTAGAAAAGAGACTGCTCTTTTACAGCTGGTGGCTCTGACGATAATACTGGAGCCTGATGAATTGTAGATTTTAAGACCTTCCATAATTTAGGCAAAACGTATAAATTACTCACCAAAAATTCTGTATATTTTTCGATGAAAATAGGCACCTACTTGAGTACTTTATAAGCCCATTAAAACTGGTAAGCACCATTTACATAAGAACATTCTTGCACTAATTCGTCAAATTCTAGGTTCTTACATACGGGGCCGTATTAGTACTCGAGTGTATCTGATTCACAAAAATGGATCGCCATGGGTCTCAAATATTACTAACAAATCTCGCATGACCAAGGTCCTCTAGATCTAAAATTTCTCTTTAAAAAGGGCAGTGAAGTTACAAATATTTTTATAGGTTTATTGTTGCATTTGCTCCAGTAGCTTGACCGTGGTACGTAATTGTTCAATGTGCATATGGCAAATAGCTAAGGCCTTCTTAGTTGAAAATCGTTTTCCTTTCCAAAAGGGAGGTACAATTACCACTTTTATACTCTATCGTGTACGACGTTGGTAACAACAACCTTGGGTTTTGAAAGGCAATGAAAATTTAACACAAGCCCTCAAGAGAAAAAAAACTTTGATATTTCAGATCTATTTGATACAAACACAACAGATATTCGGCCTGAAAAAACCAATGACACTTCTGTTTCTATTTTTGGTGTTAAGTAGGGCAACATTGTAACAAATATTCATTACTGAAACAGTTTACACAGAATTTAAATACGACAAGTGAGTGATTTTTGCGCAATGTTCATCAACTGTCAAGAAATCCTGCCATGCCATTTCAGTTGTAATTTGCATAATTCAATTCCTAGAGGGGGCCTGAAGGTTCTTTTGCTTAAATTTTCTCTTGCGTGCTGGTGTTTGCTTTGCATTTAAGGATTCTCTCTTCCTGCCTCCTGATGTTGGGGTTGCCCCTCCCCGTGGTGGGTTCTTTCTTTCTGGCAATGGAATTACGTCTCTCGATATTGGCAAGGCACCTTTCGGACGTGATTTTGGGGTTCTTGGTCGTGCCTTTGCAGCTCCTCTGGCTGGAGTGCGCCCTGCATGACTTGGTGTGGCACTTTGCGGTTTGGTTCTTGCGCCTTCCAGTCTTGACTTGGCGCCATATGACTTTCGCTTTGCACCTCTTGAACCCCGCTTTGTCATGGCTGACCAGGAAGGTTTGGGCTTTTCTGGTGTTGCTTCCCATAACCCTGAGTTTGACCTCTCGATGAATTGATAACCCGGGAGATTAGGTGCATCTTCGTTTGGATCATAGCGCGTCAGGTCAACCTACAACGAGACAAAATAAACAAATTCAATGTTGTTGTCTTGTGCCAAAAATGCCTTGGTATTGCTGTTAGGAATACCGTGCTAAAATTTTCTTCTATAAGTCGGATAACATATATTTCATTTCATTTTTAGCTGACTTGCGTCCATGCAGTATCTAGTCCTCATTCTGTCACATGACTAAGGTCTTGTATAGTATTGTATACTATAATATTGTATAGCATTGTGTAGCATATTACAGTACAGTACAGGAAAGCAAGGCACATTACAGCAAAGTACAGCACTGTACAGCATAGTATAGCATAGTATAAAACAGTATAATAGAGTATAGCATACAGTAGCATACTATCGCTTAGTGGAGTACAGCACAGCAGGTACGTATAGCATTGCATAGCATGGAATAGCATAGTATAGCAAAGCATAGCATATTATAACACAGTGTAGTGTAGTGTAATTGGATATGGTGTGGTGTAATGAGTTTTAATATGGTGTTGTGTTGTGTTGCGTAGTGTGATGTTGTATCTTGTGTACTTTACTAAAGTGTTATAGAGTGTGGTGTAGCGCACTTCAGTTTGGTTTGGTTTTGTGTACATTGACAAAGTGTGCTGTCCTTTTTACTGCCTTTTAATGTTGTAGTGTCGTGCAGTGTTGTATCTTTTGTACATTAGTAAAGTGTGCAAAAGTGTCGTAAAGAGTGCTATAGTGTAGTGTTATAGTCCGGTGTGCATTATTCTGGTGTGGTGTAGTATTGCGTATTGTGGTGGCGAGTGATAACGTTAAGGTCAGGTTGTTACAATGCACGAAAATATTGCTGCAACTAAGACTATATGTAATAAAAATCCACTTCAAATCATCATGATAATGATAACCTGACTTACCAATGGGTTTCTGTCATCACTATTAATATCTCTCCAATAACTGGCATGAGCATTCAAATCTGTGTTTAACAAAGGTTGACCGAAAAACGTTGCACCTACAAAATAACACAGAGAAACAGGCATGATACACCAGCTACTATTAAAGTCATACTACAAGAGCCCTGGGTTCGAGCATTTATCATGTGATACAAACATTTGCTTTCTTCCTTTCGGCTCAATGTTGTGCATGTGAATATTACATGATATACATATGACCATAAAAGGTGACAGGAGCAGGGGGTTACTTTAGTAAGGGTAACTGAAATCATTGCAATTTACCTGTGTTCAGTGACGGCATCTCATCGTCACTCCTTGCTCTTTGTACTTGTTTTGCCTCAGCATATGAAGAGCAGCCAAAGCTGTCTATTCCTCTCTCATTTGATCTCCGATCAAATTTCATCTTCTTTTTACTAACTGTATATTCTTCCGTGGATTGCTGACCGCGACCGTTATCAGTATTGTCTCTTTTAGAGAACATATATTCTGAATCCAATGAAGACATTTCTGTGCTTCCAATAGCTTCTGCCTGTCTATTTGAGGTATCATCCTCAACATTTTTACTCAGTACATTTTGAGAATTGATTTGATTTTGCTCTAAATTTTTACCCAGCTTCCGCTTCAGTAAAAATGTCCTCAAGTCATCCTGGGGCTCAGAAGTTTTCTTTGCTCCATATTTTTCTCCTGCAGTATTCTTTCTTTCAATAGGTGTCTTATCTTTGGGTTCATCCTTGGTCTTTGTCTCTAGTTTTCTTTTTCTATTTCTATTTCTATTTATCTCCTTTTTCTTATGCGATACGTTTTTCTTTTCCTGTACGGTTCCTGATACTTCTTGCATATCGTCTGTAGTAAAACGTACTGTAATACTACTTTCATTTGTAGATTTTGAGACCTTGCGTTGAACGTCATCAGAAGACACACGAGGACTTCTGAAATTATACCGAGTCACGGTAGGCTCATTGTTTATTGTAATCAAACAACTATTCTTACTTTTGGGGTCACACCTAAATTCGGATGTCTTTTCTGCTAATAATGATGGGTCTTTCCTAACACTAGTTTTCTTGCTGTCGCGTTTAGTGATAATAGTATCTATACTGTTTTTTGGGGAAGTGACAACGTTATGTTTTGATGGTGTAGGGAGTTTGCCGACCTTAATCTCATCGTGATGCGATTTTGATTCGTCTTCACTGTTTGTTTTTGTTTGCTGAAGTGCAGGTTGACCAGGACATGGCTTCTTTGTATCCATTTTGGATATTATGTCCGTTTTTAAGCTGGAGTTTGGCTTTGAGCTATGATGATGTTTCGCTTTGGAATTGGGCGTTGTTTTTTCCAATCTGAGGATGTTACAATCTTCCTTATTTCTTAATTCAAATGAGGAGTCGTAGGATTTTACAAAAGGAGGTGATGGTACAATTCGCCATGACAGTCGCTCTCGTTTACATTCCTAGAAATAATAAAAATATAAAACATAAAATCATAAAATGATTTTATGAAATATTGTAGGATATAATATTGTACATTAAATTATAATACAATAAAGTAGGACGAATTTAATACTCGACGTTTCGTTGTATACGTTACACCATTTTCAAGTCAGTCGGACAGATGGACTGGGGGAAAAGACGGATGCATCCACAGATGGACGGATACACGGATGCAGTAATGGATGGATCCATGGATGGATAAATAGACAGACAAGCTTCTGCTGTCTCATACTATGTAATATTCTTCACTTTGGTACATTTGCCAATAAGACATCGACGTGAGTTCTGTTGTAAAACAAATATAATGGAGAGGTTTCAACTTGTAAGTTGGCAGTTTAGATTCTTCTCTTCTTACTGACACCGTTCCAAGTTCCAAGTGAATATAAAATGCAAAAGCTTGCGATACTTCCAGTCCACTATGTACCTAACCACATAATTAAATACCTAAATATATAGACACAGTATTACGCGGAGCATACATAACAAAATATAATAAGGAATGCAAAAGGTTTGTAACTCACATGACCATAATGCCCTCGGGCGCCACAGTTGTAGCAATATTTTCTCCTGTAATGTTTGATCCTGCCGTCTGTTGGTTTTATGATCTCCTCATCTGTTACCTGTTAACGGGGAGAAATGTTGCCACCGACTATTATCGGAAGAATTCCACATTTTCTGCAATCAAGACTGCAGAGGGGTTGTTGTTGTCATTGCGTAGCTTCAAATTCCCAGTAGTGCGCAGGATAGTGGGTAGAAGTTGCAAGGAAATGAGAAGGGGAAAGTAGAAAAGAAAGGGGACGATAAGAAAGAAAGAAACGAGGATGGAAGAAACGGAGAATAGACAAACGGGGTGAGAGATACGGGAATGGGAGGAACAGGAGTGAAAGAAACGGGGGTGAGAGAACTGAATGTTAGAGAAACGGCAATAAGAGAAAGAGGAGTGAAAGAAACGAGGGTGAGGGAAATGAATGTTAGAGAAACG
>JANTCA010004344.1:0-10276 GCA_024741275.1 Chironex yamaguchii
GTTTACACATTTGTACACACTTTTTTAAAACATGTTGTTTAATGCAAAGAACAGAATCTTTACCCAAATGATGCCTTAATCACGTCCTGTAATGTTAAATTGTCATTTTGTCAGAAAATTTCTAATCTTACGGGAAAAATAACAATAGTTGCCTTTCTCTTGTATCTAAGCATTACATTTTCAGAGGAAGGTTTTTAAACTGAATATAACGATTTCTTGCGTTGATCTGATTACATCAGTGAGGTGATATGATTATTTTGAATTAAGTGTCGTATAGCATTCTTTTGTTAAGTCTAGTAAGTAGGTGTCTTTAAACTGTCGATTTGCAAAGATGAAGTATCAACCGTAACTCAAATGTCAAAATTTCCGTTATTTCCTCACGGTTGTCAGGTTTTTTATTACTTGGGTATAAGCAGACGTTTAAACTAGCTGTTAAATAAATAACTCTGGCCAGCATATGTTGGCTGAGTTAAACAATAATTTGTATCACGGTAGACCAAAGCAAATTGAAAAGACTAGTGCTAAGCAAGGCAGCGTTTGGCAGTGGTTATAGAAATAGACATAATGCAAAAAAACATCAGAAAGACATGGTTAAGATTCAGGGGCGGCTGGGAGGTAAAATAAGTTACTAATACCTAGAAAGACTTCAGGGCCACGCCCTATATTTTGTTAGTTACCCCGATTATGGCAAAGTTATCAAAATCTGACTATCTACGTTTTTATCGATGTTTCCACCGAGATTTTCAATAATAACAAAGGTTTCAATTGATATCACATCTTGGTTTGTTTTTTTTTCCTGTTTGAAATTATAGAATATTGAATGCCACATTACAAACTTTGACGAATCGTTGCCACAATGTCATCAATAGAATATTTCACAACAGGAATTGCATCCCAAGCAAAGGCAAATATGATTAAACTTTCAATTGTGTCTCTGTTAAAACTGTTAAAACTGGCTGTGTAATAACATGGCCAGTATACAGAAGGAATGCAAGCCGCTCCTTTTTACAGGATTAGGCAAAAGAATGTAGCATTGAGATGCCAATGATTTTTATAATATCATAGCAAACAAAAATTGAGAAGGTCTCTTGATATGGAGTAGGGAGAAGTCTGATTAAAAATTTCTGAAGTTCTCTTTTGAAGTATTTTCATATGGTACAGTTTCTTTGGTAAAAAACTGCTATTAACGTATTAGAATTATTAGCATTACCTACCGCGTCTGGTTTAGAGGCATCAAAGTATTTTGTATAAATTGACTGGAACAGCCACTCACGCCGAGGAAAAAGACCTTAGTTGATACGAATAATAAGAAATGGAAGTCGAACAATTTTCAATAAATTAAAACAGTAAGTTACTCAAACAGCCTTTAAAAAGCACGGATTATTGCATCGCTAGACCTTCAATCTATTTTATTTGAAAATATTGACAAATTAGTAGCTAAGACTGCTGCTTTTCTTAAGATTGGCAAGACTACTGCTGCGGATAAGATACGAAGATACGAAGAAAAAATGCCCTTGGGAATTTTCAACACTGTAAGCTAACAAAAATTGATGTATTGGCAGGAAAATGAAGTTTAATTAAGAAACGCAGTACTAATAATTGGTGTCACTGTAACACCAATTCCTGATGATGAAGAATGGAATGTCTTCAAAACGTTAATATAAGATTATGGCCTTTTTATTGGAGTGTTCTCCTCGTCATATACAATATGTTTATCGTCGCAGTACCTGTACTTCACAAGCTAACAAAGAAAAGTACATTCTTCTAAATTGTAATTGTGATTCTGCTAATTAAGTCGTATGTCAACGGATTTGATGTATCATAAAAGCTACGATAATATATCCGGAACAAATTGCCATTTTTCCTATGAACCACTGAAGCATTCCTGATATCAACATGATTCCAATTGCTAAGGGTAGGTTTTCATTGTCAAGGAATCCAATTATGTAGATAAACCGAACGTAGGAGAGCTGGTTTCTATTTGATAATAATTGCGACATTGCGCTAAAACATATATAAAAGCTTTTTCTTCTGACACTGTTCAGAGTATGAATCGTCAGACTTTTTTCTACTATCCTCCTTCCTCCAAGTTTCCTTCGGCCTGTGTAGGCATAGGAAGAAACGGAAGGGTGGAAAGTCACCCTACCTTATCTCGCCACGCCCACACGGCACTTCAGTGGTAAAATGTATTTTGCTTTCTCCTGCAAAACTTTTTTAGTATATCTATTTTTGTTATTTGTTAGTTGCTATCCATGTTAGTTGTTAGTGAGACCGAAACTTACAGTTTCAATAAGTGGCTTAAGTACAAAAGGTTTAATTAATAATATATACTGCGGTAAGTAAACTCAACGATTACCTCTTGCAGCAGTGGGGGTCTGTGATGAAAACAGTATAGTGCATAAAGTAGATAGAATTAATTAAGCAGATAAAGGAAAGAATATGGAATCATATATACACTGCATACGGAATTTAGTCCTTTATATACTGCAGCCAATGCAATTATACCATGGATCAGTATCCTTTTAGAACCATTTATGCTCTATGTCTTTTCGATGGTTGATTGTAATGTTCATCATGGCTTAAGTAGCTCCTTCTAGTATAATGGAGGAGTCAATGTTTATTTAAGTAAAGGTCAACAAAAGGTTTCAGGTCGGTTTGTTTTCTTTGTTATAGTGCTGTTAGCTGATGCACAATCGCTGAAGGACTGGGGAGTATTTACGGGCGGTATTTACGTTTGTTTTCGCCACTTCACGAAGATAGTTGCTTGAAGGGCAGCTGCATCGGTTTCTTAGAGTATATTGGTTGAGTGAGTGTACTATTTAACTTTACTGTTTATTTCTAAATGTACAAGACTAACGTAATCATATACATCTAATTAAATTAATGTTACCGCCTCTTTGCTAGTAATCAAACCTCATAATTTCTTCCTATCTAGACTCACTTTGTTGGAATCAGCCTAGTATATTGTTTTGGAGAAAGAAATTTTTATCCGAATTTCCCAGTTCCACACTAAACTCATTGAGTGTCCTATAGTTTAATTCACTTCTTACAGTTTTTATAAAGGTTCACCGACTTATACACATTGGTGTATCTTTTGATGGGAACAATATGAATCTAACCTATAGATACAGTATCTTAAAGTAAATGTTAAGAAATTGCGTCGACCTGCTTTTGCGCCTTTTTAGGGATACCAAAAACCCTTTCACTATGAGTTATTTGTCCACTTTCTAATTTCAAAAGGGTTGGGTTTAGTTTTGAGAAGGCTTATTTTACTGATGATGTGAAGTATAGCTATGCAGCAAACCTTTTATAAGAAACATGGCTCGAAACAAGGCAATGACAAACAAGAAAGCGACAAAGACAAAGCGAAAAAACAAAGCATTATTGGCAGAGTCCAAATGAAAAAACAAACCTTTTCTGCCTGCAAAGTCCTAGTTTTCTTGTGTTGATGTAGACAGACTTCAATCCACTTAGATGGCAGGACAATCTAGCTATGCCTATTATCCGAAAACTTTCGTCCTTATACAACTTGTTTAAAGTATGACACAGTATGCTTTTAGCGAATTGCTGCAAATTCTCAAGGCGATTTTCAAGCTTTTACCAGAAAGAGAGTGTTCAAATTTGATAATTACGTATCAAGCGCATGATGGTAATGTTGTCCGGTAACCAGCAAGGTACATCCAAGGAGTTTAAAAACTGAAACTTTAGTTGCGTGAACTGCGCGAAACGACAGTTGAATTCATAAATTTCAATGTAAATACAATTTGTCGCTTTTCGTTCATTTGATTTGTTTTATGTAATCTTATTTTATCTATACCAGTCACATGCAGAATCAATTATATTTACATAACCTTAGTGTATTTATCATCCTTATTAACATCCAGTATGTATCATGTAAGCATTGTTTTGGGTGGGGACATGAGTATTGCGCATTGTGTGAATATGAAAGACAAGCAAAGTAAATCCTAACAGTTTATAGTCCCACTCTAAAACGAAAACGGTGCAGGGGATCAAAATTTCTTGAAATTCAAACTAGTTTCCTGTCAAAAAACAAGTTTATGCCGACATTAGAAAGCAACGTTATTTTAATTGCCAATCAAAGTTTACAAAAGATAAAAAAAATGGAATTTAAAGAGGGAATTGATGAAAGATTTGTCAAACCCAGTCTGTAGTTAAACAGCCCAATGACGCCAGGGGTTATTAAAACTACAGTATCATTAAAAAGAAAACAGCAGGTTGTCCTTCGAGCTGTAAATATCTTGATCTAGACCCCGTTTACACTCCAACGGATCCAACTCCAATAGGCTGATCGTTAACACTGGAACTGATGGATTCGTACCAATATGGATCCGCTATCTGTGTTAGTTTGGGATAGCTTTCCAAAGTGTACCAGTTTGGATCCGTTCCAACTGAGGTCCAGTATCAACGGTCGGAACGGATCCACACGGGTACTGATCGGTCACTGGACAATCAATTTTTTCGTCTCGAAGCTGATTTAAAAATAGATAACCCCGCTTTACCAAGGCGACAATTGAATCGAACTGTTCTGGTTCTGTTCCAGTGTAAACGCTAACAAAAATCGTTAAGGATTAGAAATGGATCCGTACCAGTGTAAACGGGAACTTAAAAATCCGCATTGCATGACGCAATGACTTGAAACTCAGTAGAGAAAGAACATGCCCTATGCAGGATTTCCTTCTTACAAAATATCATGGGGCACTTGATTATAAACCATTTCTAACAAATTTAATAGGATGGGTTTGCTTGAAACGAGGACATCAGCTTTATAACAAGTAGCTTTAAGGCACTAACAGCGTGAGATCCTTGTATGTTGTAATGTCTAGTTTGTTCTTTGTTTAAAATAGAATTGGAAACTTTCCTGCTATCTCCCTCTACTTAACAATAAATGCAAACTGAAAATGCAATAAGGTAGGTTTGCTTTAGTTTCAAAGTAGAGAATCGAGGTTAGAAATTGATTTTCACGATCAAAAGTCTGGAAAAGACCTCGGTTTCAGCTCAATGTCGTGTTAGCTCAAAATCAGTTCATCACCTCTCCCTCCTATCATCGACATTGCTCATTTACCTCTGTATCAAGAGGACAAAAAAGTGTTGTGACATAAGTTGCGAAAGCTATACAACAAGGACGACTTAGGTGAAAATGAAATAATATTAAGCTAAACTGAAAACGAGCAAAGTTCGTATTACATAGTAATTAGATAAACTCTGAATTTAAAATTTGCAATTTACAGTTGTGAATATAAGATACGATTATGCATGCGGAGATTACGGTTCGACCAGGAGACAAACGAGGGCCTATACAACAAGGGATTGCCCAAGGCATCACGAGTGAGATACAAAGGCTTATGCCATGTCCTCAGAATGGCTCACATTTGAAGACGTAATACTACATTTCACTGAGATTATGAGATTAAACGAGTAAAAGCGAGGATAACTTGGTGAAGAACTAAAAGAACTAAAAAAGCTAAAAGAATTAAAAGAACTAAGAGACCAAAAAGATGCAGGATGCTTATGTGAACTGGTCCGATAAATGGCAGACCACCAATCCATTGAACTATGAACATAACACTGAGTGTCAGTTGAAATCGAGAAAACTTGTAAGTAAACAATGGTAAGCTGCATTAAAAAGAGTATTTTTACGACTGGAACAGCTCTCCCATAAAAAGAAGTTCACTAAATTATGTACTAAATTGCAGTCGACCTCGATAACATTTTGCAGTCTGGATTGAATGCGCAAAGTACAAGCGAAAAGTTTTAACTCCTGGGTAATGAGGAACAATGTACTCTTACGCTCTTATTTTATTCGAGAAACAAGGTTAACGCTTTTCCTCTATATGGTTTAAGTCGACACTTTATTCAAACAATTCTGTCTCTGGCTTAGATACCCGAGGAATTATCTCCCTTTTTTGCGCCAAACGTTTAAGCTTGACGTCAAGTTTTGCTCTTTCCCATTCCTTGAAAATTTCTCTGTCAGTTTTATTGCTTTTGGAGTACTTAAATCCCAGAAAAATGAAGAAGACCAGTGTCATAAGAGTCGGTATAAAAGCAGCCGATCTCATGGCCAAGCTATCGCCATAATACATAGACTGTATCTTTAAATCAAGATTTAACAGTGTGACGTTCCGAACAGGATCTATGTGAGAACTCCTGAACTGATATGATAAGGATGTTTTGTTAGCATTTTCCAGAAATTTTCTGTTTAGAACAGTATAAATAAATCCTTCGCTATCCGTGTACTGACCATAATCAAAAGGTGTGTACAGAAGTTGATTTTTCCAGGAATATACATCAAGGATTAATACCAGAGCCACTAATCCATAGCAGAACCATTTGCTCTTGATTTCAACATCCATGCCACAGACGCGAAATTTTGGATTTGCTTTGTTGATACCAGGTAGTTTTAAACGAGATTCCAGTGAGAATTTGGGAAATTCCCAGTCCTGAAAGGAAATGTAATATGACAAGATAGCATTAATCCAAAAAGCAGTATAACTAGATGCGATATAGAAAGGACAATCTATTTTTACCACTGACTGCCAGGGAAGCTAATTTACACTACTTGATACAGTTACTTCGTCTTGTAACATCTTTACCATTCTCAGAGTTTTCATATTGAAATTAGCCGACACAAAACTGATATGAGACCTTTTAAACTGGGGACGAGGATAGAACAACATTAGCCTTGTCCATTTGCCTTGCTCATTTGCCTTGCTTGGCTTTTTGTTTAATTGAGATTTTTGTGCATTGATCTCTTCCATTGCTCTTTTGCACAGCTCCATTGCATTGCTCTCTTGCATTGCTCTCTTACATTGCTCTCTTGCATTGCTTCTTTGCATTGCATTAGTAATGCTTTGCGCAAATCAGCAAGATTTACGCCTATATTACAGATGAACCGTGGCATTTATGACTGAGAACAATGCTCTTTTCTGCTTTGCGTGGCCACTGTAATAGTTCTTTTCTGTTTTATTTGTTCTTCCTTCAGTAATTGGCTCACTTTAGTCCGTTACTCATTTAAATCATGTTTGTAAACTCGTGCTTTTTAAACTAAGCTCGTGCTATTGCTAACTTTTTCTATCTTTCTTCAAAGCAAACGTGGCAAGAAGGATCAATTCCTTATACGAAGCATCTCTGAATAGCGCCTTCAACTATCTGTGTAGCATCACAAACCAATGTCCGCATTATTTTTGTTTAATCATATAAGGTTAATGCGGCATATTAACTGACTAATAACAAACTAGAAGCAAACCAAGAGTGGAAACCTCTGCCAAGGCAGTATGATTATTCAAACAAAATGGGTTTTCTCCGAGATGATTTCCTTGACTTTTATGAGGATATCATTACCAAATGTGGTAATTGGGTTATCCCCACAAAGACTTCCTCAGTAGCACTATGAAGGTTTCAGTACAGAAAAAAATGATCCAGACGATAATCCGGATCACCACCAAAACCTGAACAGTTCTAAATTAGCCCATTTCAGACCTATCCTGAAAATTTTGTCAATTTGAGTTATGTTGTTAGCAAAAAGACAAACAAACAGACAAACCAACGCCGGCAAATAGATAACCTCTTTGTCGGATTGAATTAGGTTGAAAAAGTCATCTATTAAATATGGTGTAGAATAACCAAAAATTCTTTACCTGCATGATGATAAGAAGATCAGTTACCACAATGAATGAGGCTAAGAAAGATCTTGACACTTCATTCGTTGCAGTGGTTCCGTTACTCATCTTGTCCCAGTCCACAAAGTCCACGGTAATAGCAGTAATAACAACAACAGTCATTCCCAAAAAAATGGCCCAGAAGATATAAATTCTTCCCAATGTATTGCGCCAATAGCGCCGTGTTAACTTTCGCCAATAGGGATATTGCTTTTCCTAAAACAGAAGGAAAAATGTGACGAATTAACGAAACTCAGATTAAGCAACTTTTTCTTTATTTTATAGATAATTGTTAACATTGCAAATGAAGGAACTTGAATAAGCTCAAAGAATTCCTAACTATAGATAACAATTTATTACGAAGCAACATCCTTTACTCAGTAACTTGTGTTCTCGTTTCGTTTTGGTCACCGAGTGTACCTTTGTGGCCTGTCTGAGGGAAAGAGTGTTTCCGGTAAGCCTCCGTCCTATATAAAGAGTGTTTCGGTAAGTTCAGTTCAGTTCGTTCATTGATTTTAAAATTCCACTACATACAAAATGCCATTAAAATAATTACAACATATTACAAAGCAACAAATTACAGCAAGAAATACAAACTAATAAAATAACAAAATTTATGAGGAAATTTGTATGCAGGGAATTTCTTAAAGGAGGAGCTCTCTCATTAGGTAAAATAATCGAGGGAAGAGCACCCCCTTGGCTAAAATGAAAATTTTGGAGTTTGACTGATGTTAAATAAAGTTCCATTAATTCAACTATTTCATTTTTTGAGTGAGACTGTTGGTGTTGACTGGTTGTTTAAAGTTCTAGGACTGGTAGCCCCATCTTATCTGTCCTCTCGCCCAGCTTTTTGTGATAGGCAGAGGAAGTCAATGAGGTTGAATCAATAAGATAAAAGTAATACGTAAGACGGGGATACTAATCGATCGGAAACGACAGTTCCGATTATAACCACTGCTTATGACTTAGATTAGCAATAGTAGTCATTATGCTAATCTCCGTGACGTACATTTATGGTTCCTTAGATTTCATTTCAATTACTCCGAAATTCAATTTTATACAGAAAATTGTTAAAAATAAATGGAAAACCTATGATATGTATCTAACCAACCTAACAACGTATAAAAGTGTTTAACCAAAGTTGCCATTGTTTAATTTTCAAATAAATAAGCACGACATTGACATGGAACTACTTATAAATCAATTTAGGAGAATAAAAAGTTTGGCAAAGTTTTCACAAAATCATGCTACAACAAATGCGCATAAAACGTGCATTAAACCAACCTGCAAAATAATATCTGTTACCATCCAGGCAGCTGTAAAATGTACTAACCAAGTGAAACATGCAACACCTTTGAGAAATGTTTTGTAGGTGATATGCATATTGTTAGTAATTATGTATTGGTAATGAGTTGGGCCTTCAAGCTTCACTATCTCATTAAAAAGAAGACTCCAGACGTACAAGGATATAATGCAGACTATGGAAATGACTGTCCAAGACCCTTGTCCACTTTCGGAAAAAATTTTGAATTTGAAGAGACGACACATGATAACTTTGTGAACAAAGAACTTTCCAAATATCATTCCAGACAAAATTGCACATATCCATAAGAAAACTTTTAAAGCTGCATACCCATCATTAGGATAACTGTGGAAAGAATATTGCAAATATCGGAGTAAGAACAAATGTGGTAACATGTACTAACATTACGTGATATGAAACGCAGTACTACGCACAAATAAAATGATTATTAAGGCTTTTGTTGACAATAATAGATGCTTGTAAAATGGTAAAATCAGAGAAAAAATATTTTAAACATAGATTCAGTATATATTCGCATCCATGTACGTTAGCAATAAGTTATTAGTTGGGTACAAGCTAGCAGTTTCTTATAAAATGTCCTTTCAAAATCTATGTCCCTGTATATAATATGGATCCTTGTACTGACACGAAATTATATTACCGAATCCGATGGTCAGTCATTACCTCAGCTCAACCATACAGCAACACCTCTAAAAGGTGCGACTTCTGCACATCAGAAAAGCTACTAACCATCAAAGGCAACAACAAATAACCTACTGAACAAACGCTTCGAACTAATTCAGACTAATTCAGAACTAATGCAGACACGAAAACAAGTATTATCTAATAAACTATAGTCCTTCCTAGACAATTCATAGTAAATTCGTATGACATGTAAACAAGTATTATCTAATGAACTATAGCAGCCCCCAGACAATTTATAGAAATTTTGCTTAATGCACACTTTTGTTGTAACTACTTACTATCTATGTAGTTTGGAATACGATTCAGTTATACTCTGTCTGACGAGTGCTTTCGCACGAAACTTAGAGTAACAGAAAATAAAGTCTTGTCATTTTCTGTAATTCTGTTATTAACGCTCTGCACATAGAGCACTTTATGCTCGTTATGCTGGTGAAGACAGCACCATTTATGCAATATATATGTATGGTTTGAGTGTTAGCTTTTGAGTCTGAGGGTTACCAGTTCGTGCCCGATCGGCTGCCACTTAGTGCAGCTTTTGTGGTAATGCTCCATATATATATACTCTGCCAGACGTTCCCTATATTCTAGACAG
>JANTCA010004346.1:0-10274 GCA_024741275.1 Chironex yamaguchii
ATCTATCTATCTATCTATCTATCTATCTATCTATCTATCTATCTATCTATCTATCTATCTATCTATCTATCTAACAATTTAACGTGTCTTCTTAGTTGATTGAAATAAATATTTGACGGCTTCATGGACTAAAAGTTAAAATATGTGATGTTAGAACATTATTTTGCTTGTTTATTAGGGATCCGTGAATAGTGTTGGAAGTTTTACATAGAACTATCATGTAGCCCCAAAACGGGAGAATTGATAGTACGACCCTCGAGCATTGCTTGCAAACATTTTTTGTGTTTGATAATTGTTTATCTGTACATTCATTTTGATAAGTTTTATAGACTCTAATATTTTGTCTTCCACCAGTCTTAGCCTCGAGACTAAACTTGTTTTGTGTTTTAGCAGGATGTTGTACTTCTTATGTCTGTCGCGTTATATACTTCTTTAAACGTTATGTTATTCATTCTTTTTAGGGCATTTTCACCAACTATGATGGGTTCTTTATTCTCCTGGTCTATTTCCCGCGGAAGAGTAAAATATGGATATCCTTTAGATTATCATTTTCCTTTCTATTCTCTTGCACTTCTTCTTCTTGTACTGATGAGTTTAAGTTTTCTCCTTCCTAGACGTCTCAACTTACCTAAAAATAGAACTCACAAAAAGATATGTGAATAATAATACGAGAACTTCCATGGAGAACTCCACATTTTTTCCGCACAAAAGCATTGAGGAACGAGTGGAAAGTCCTTTATTTTGTAGATTAAGATTCAGGGATTCTTTCTAGATATTTATTCTAAAATTCCTTATTTGTAGCTGAGCTTCTAAAACGCAATTTTAAGCTGATTTTAGTTTCTCAGGGTGGGATACGTTTTGGTTTGTTAATGTTCAGGCTATTGGACTCTGTATCATGCTATAAAGCAGTGATTGTCTTTTACGAAAGTTGCACCCACTCCTTTGTGATCTTACTTCAATACCAGCTATTGTTTTACCATCTTAGGATACCTTTGTCTAATTACTATCGGGTGTTTGATGCAAGGATCTTCATAATTGGGGGATTGGTTTGGGAACTCATTCTGAAAAAGTAAAAGAGGTGTGGGTGGGGACACCTTTTGTCTAATTACTCTCCGGTGTTTATTGCAAGCTACTTCAAAATTAGTTCATAGGTGTAGGAACTTATTTTGAAAAAGTAAAAAATGTGGTAGGGAAATCTTCCTGGCTAACATCCTGGCTAACATCCTGGCCAACATCTGACCTAAAACTCTGAAATTTCTTCAGCTATATGTCCCTATCGCGGTAATTTATTTTCGTTGTAATTTAACTGACCGGATGTACTGTCCACCTGGACATCATATTTCAACTGACATTTTGCAAACGACTCTCTCAGCACATCCATTTCTTCTAAGGTATGCTTCACTCTCTTAGCATGTGAAAACTTTTTACAATCATAATAAGTTTTGTTTTGAGTCTATTTGCAACTAAAAATGAACATTTAAAAGTATGAATAAAAGTCATAGTAATTTCCCTAACATATAAATAACATGGGTATTTGACACTTCGATTCACTAAATTTAATTGACGGGTGGTCTTAATAATGTCTAGATAGTGGGAAAAACTTTAGAATTTAGTAGGTGTGCCCCCTTGTAATCACCCGAGAGTAGGCAGTTTACGTCTGCTAGACCGAGAGGTATTAAGCTAAGACTGATGCAGGGTTCACCAAAATGTTCAGGATAACCATTTTCCACTTCGCTGAAAGTAGTCGACGTCAGCTTTCAGAATAGTATTGTATATTGGCAATACAGCAAGTAATGGGATCGGTTGTAGAAAGGAAAGGTGATCCATCCAATTAAAATTGTTCATTTGTTTTTTGCGGTGAGTTGTCGCATCGTAGAGGGATGCTGACTTGGGCAAATCTTTAAAATTTTACTATGTCTTAAAATTATCCACTCTAACCCAATTTACGGCTAGTTTCCATGGGAGTTCTGTATTATTCCTGTCATTTGTCAGAAACTGATTGTTAATCGAGATTTTGGGGGGACAAAGTTGATATTTTCTACGTCTATTTATGAGTTCCAATATACTTTGTAATTTTTTTATATGTAAAATTCATGCTTTGTATTGTTACCAATTTTTTTTACCTTGATGTTGTGGCTCTGCGAATTGACTTAGCAGTATTTATTGCTTGGTACATAGTTGTAAAACAGTAATAGCCTTTCAACGCGGAAAGAAACGTTTTTCCGTGCGAGACGCAGTGAAAACCATTGTTCCGACAAACCAATTGGACTCAAGATTTGGGTATAGAGCTCCCTGAAAGCAACATATGCTACTGAGAGTGTAAGAGGGGAACAAAAACGTTTAACTGAATTGATACTTTAACTATGCAAAAGCCATTCTCCGCAATAATCTCAATCCAATGCATTTCAACAAATTGAAATCAAAGTTCACTAAAGTGTTTTTACCATATGACTACTTTTTTTCTATCTTTTGATTTTCATTATCAACATTTTTGCAAGGTAACTGCTTCCGACTGAGTCTGTTATTTTTTGTGATAACTTTTTGGAATCAAATTTTTTCGACATTAAACAGCGTCAAGTCTAATTTGTTCCATTATTGGTCTTAACTTGTTTTACTTGCTTGAGCTTTGAAAATGTTAGCTCACCTTTTGTAGATCCAATTGGAACTGAAAGTAGTATTTTGTTAAGTCACACGGGTCGTTGTCAGTGGCAACCATTTGATGAAGGGGTAAACAATAAGGTCCGTTAACAGCGTTTCCTACGGAGCGTGGTCTTCTTTTGGTACTTAGTGTTTTTAGGTCGTGTACTTTGTAGAATGTTGTCTAAATCCATCAATAAATTGGGGAAGCAAAAGGAAGATATTTAAAGAGATGGAGGGTCCCTCCTCATAAAATTGCTGCCTTTTGAAACATACTTGCGATTTCTGGTGGTAAAGCCAATGTCTGTACACAATACAAAAAAACTTTGACAGAGTTTAGTCTTTGATGTAAAGTGTGTAACATGCTGCTCTAGGCACCTGATCTTGATTCTTCAAGTAGTCGAAAACGTCTTGTGTAAATAGCAGCTTGAAAGCGTTTTCTTGAATAGATTTGTTTTTTTCCGAAAAAAATTTTTTCGGTCATCTATCTTCTTCAGTTACTCTTACAGTTCCCAGTGGCCTTTTCGGTACTTTTTGACTTGTATCCGTAACCGCAAGGCCAAGGGACTTTGATTGCTGCCTCAATCGGCAATCCAATTTTTGTTCTTTTCAAAGCAAAATAACGAAAACTAAATGAATCAGCTTTAATTCAAGTTGGTCCAGAACGTGAACTCCTGAAAACCATCCACTGTCGACAACTGGATTTTCTTGGGCACATCATCCGCAAGAGCACTCTTGAAAGCCTTTGCCTTACCGGCAAGATCCCAGGAAAACGTGCCCGTGGTGGTCAACGATTATTATACACCGACAATTTCAAAATGCACTCCAACCTGGATGGCCTGGGGAAACTTTGGTGCAAAGCGCAAGACAGACATATTTGGAAACAGTTGGTACGCCAAAGCGCGGATCACGTATGGCACTGAAAGAAAAAGAACGAAAACTAACTAGGAAGTAATCTTTCCCTCACACCACAAAGGCTTTAATGCCGCAATGGGCTTTGTTTGCCCCTTCAACCGGTTGCTATGCGCTATTGTTAAGGAGAACTGAAAAGGACTATAGAGTTGATTCTGGCTAAGCTGCCGGAAGGTAGCATTTTGTCAAAAATTCAAGGGTGGGCGAGGTTTCGTGAATTACGTCTGCACTCAATTTAATGCGAGTTTCATAGTTTCATATCTGCCCACGCTTACCATAATGAGGATTGCTGGTATGTCGAAGACAATGAGCAAAATTGTTTCTCGTTAAGGTGAGCTGAGGAAGTCAAGAAGCGTGGAGGACAATTAGTGCTATAAATGAGTGATCACATTGTTACTTCCATGTCTCCAAAACCCCGTCTCTGATGCTCCTCATATAAGTTGTGACCTGTGCGAGGTTTACTTTAAAGATATTAGGCTATAATCAAACTTGGGACCTAATGAATCATAAAGTCGTGAAACCTCGTTGGCCTTGGTTGTATACAGAGGAGTAGTTAATGGAACGAACAACGGAAGTAAAGTGATCGTTGTGCCTACCCGAGTTTCGAAATACAGGTCTCAGGACCATAAATCTGACGCCGTTCTTACTTTTAAACTAGACAGCTCATTAGTAAGAGCCCTATAGCTCAAAGGCTATTAATCATTAACTCAGACTGCACACTCATGTTAGTTCATATAGTGGTGCAGACCTACCCTCTGCAACAATTCTGCTGTACTAATTCACAGGGCTGCCGAGAGGTTCAAGGGGCCCCGGGGCGAAACTTAGAACGAACATCCTTTTTAGCAATCAATCGAATGATAGTGTCTGGGAGTACCAATGGAAAGTTTTTGCGAATATGCCCTTTACATTAGCGTAAAATACATTTCAAACTGTAAAAGCACTGAGAGAGTGCAGAACTCCGCCAAAAATATTAATTCCAGCAAATCATATTGCATATTTTTGCAGAACTTTTTGGGTGCTTGTCCTGCAATTTTTCCTCTAGTGTCTTGACCATTTTTCTCTCATGTGCAAAAACCTAAAGATTGTCCTATCGCCCAATGTTAAAGAATCCTCTGAAAAATTTAATCATGTTCCTTATCCCAGGTCGGACAATACCTTACTTTGTCTATTTGCTTGCTTTTTCGGCTGCGCAAAGTGTCCATACGATTTTCATGCGTCTTGCTTCCTGGCTGGTGCTCAGTTGAAAGGATCATAAGATAGCCTACCTTGTGACATAAAGAGCACGAACAATTTTTCATCACGGCAAGTTTGTTAAATGAACTTTCTCCTGGAACCGCGAGTAAAATTCACAAAGGAACACGTACTTGCGAGTATAAAGTTTCCAACTTCTTTTTGCAAATTGAATTAACATGGCAAGTGCTTTATTACCGTCCCAATCAATTGATGAAAGTGTTTGTAATAATTCATCCTCCAGGTTATGACCATATCTTACAGGTAAGGATCAACTAAGCCCTTTACTTTCACCTTGATTTTTACATCACTTGGATTATTTGGAACAAATCTGCAATGGATTCTACTGTTCGGAATCTGTAACTCAATTGCAACAAAAGAGAGTCGGGTTGAAGCAGCACTCTTGCATTCATCTAATCCCATGAATCTCGAATGGCGGATTTCTTTCGGCAGCTTAGCTAGGTACTCCCCCTCATACGCAATAGAGAGATTGGCATATTGGAACAATTGGTTCACATTGATGCACTACAATGTCTACCATAATGTTGCAAGCAATACGATTCAAATAACTTCATCTGTTTTACCAATTTTACATTACTAATTTTGTTAAAATAAAGGAATGATAAAAATTGTTGTCGACATTTTTGCTTTTCTGACATCTTGCTCTTACTAATTATCTTTTTTTTTTCTTTTGATTATTTTTGCAGTCGCTTTGACTTTTTTTGTTGGCGGATCCAGATAGAAAACTTTCTCTTGATCTTCAACGTTCGTTCAGATGCAACACTAGCTCACAACTGAATAGAACAGCAGAGGCAACCGGCTATGCCGATTAAGTAGAGATTGATGTCAACAGACCTTTTCGGTGTTATGGTTGTCAATGGCAACGATCCGACGAAGGGGCAAACAATGACGTCTGTCAACAGCGTTTCCTATGGAGCATGGTCATAGAATGGTATTATATTAGTGTTTTTGAGGTCTTGTACGTTGTAGAATGCCATCTAAATATATTAATGAGTGGGGAGAAGCACATGGAAGATATTTAGAGAAACTTGAGGGTCCTTCCTTTTTACAAAATTACTGTATTCCGTATACAAGTATACTTGGCATCTCCGGCAGCAAGGTCGGTGTGTGTTCAAAACACAAAAACCTAACCTCGACAGAGTTTTTGATGTCTTAGATTTGTTTCACCGTGTGATTTTTTAGGCTATCTATCTTCTTACAGTTGATAGTGGCCTTATCTTATTTTCTTTTGACTCTGTATCCAAAACCATACCAAAAGTCGAAGGCAAATGGACTTTCCCCATCAATCCATGATTGGTGCATCCATTGGCAATACAGCTTTTTGACATTTTTAAAGCAAAATAACTTAAAAACTAACCAGAAGCTAACCTTCCCTCGCACCACAACTTGAAGTTTTAATGCCGCGATCGGCTTTGTTCGCCCCTTCAACTTGTTGCTATGCGAGGTTGTTAAGGAGAACCGAAAAGGTCTATAGCAACTAACAACATGATTTTTACACGCAAGTAATGACGTGTTTTTTGCCTCTTGGGGATTTCCTCTCCAAAAATTGCTACATTCGTTTGCTATCACAAACATCGTTTCTGAATCTTGACGTTTTCAAACAATTATCTGCTTGAAACTAAACAAAAAGTTTGCTCTTATTTTATGAGGCCCCCTAGACCTTGAGGCCTGGGGCAATCTGCCCCCCCCGGCAGCCCAATTAATTCATTTGTTCCAACTCGATGTCCGGTTATGTTTTACTGTCGGACAAAGCATCAAGATTGCACACCATGCATTCATGGTATGAGGTATACAAAATATATTATTCCAGCGCTAGAACAAGAAATTATTACGTTACAGTTTGAAATACTCTCATAGCATTACCTTTCTTCCTAAATTACTGCCAAAAAGTCCAGGTTAACTACCAACCTCGGGTTGATCGCTATCACATAAGGTGCGAGACTAACAATTTTGGATCTAGAAAGTCTCTTTAGAATGTACGAAGTCAAAACCACCAACTGGAGCAAATTTTATTTACCAAAATGCCTATTGCAAATAATAGCCACAAAATTCTAAGCTGTCAATCAGTAAGAATGACTACCGAGCAGGTTAACCACATGGAAAAACTAGATATAGAATACACGCAATATGTACTAGAGAATAGAAAAGATAAATAATTGCAGCATCCCTAAAATCGGTCTGGGAGTATAAAACAAAGCTATGTTGGTAAAATTAACAGCTGATCGTGACATATCTTTTATGATAAATCTCAACCTATGTTTCCTTGATCGGTTTATGAATATCAACTGACGACTCCACTCGAGCTCTAACAGCAGTTAAAATTGCATCTGCTCCGTTTTGCCTTAGTTGCTTAGCTAAACTGCACCCTAGGTCTTCGGCAGCCTGCACTGCAGTAACCCAATGTTCCTTGACAACAACGCGATTTCTCAAGACGACATGCTTGCTTTGATTTCTTTGTCCAGGCATACTTGTAGTCGTACTGAGAGTTCCTTTTACACAGTCTTCCCCATCAAGACTGAATACTGCCCCCGTCAGTGTAAGCTAAAAGCAATATCCCAGAAGACTATTATGAAGCATAATAATATGTCACACAATTACCAAGCAAGAGAAGTCATTAGAATCATGATCAATTTGAAACCTTGCGTAGTTCACTTTTTTCCTTCAATTAAGGGATAATTGCAGATCTCGCGTTTATTACGAAAAGTCTAGAACTAGAAAGTGGCAAAAAATTGGATTTAACAACGAAAATGAAGTGCTTAAGACGATGATGTAGACATAATATCTGTAAACTCGGGACTGTTCCAGTTGTTGCTTGAATAACTAACTGCATTTGCGTCTAAAAATCATTTCTCGTTGGAAATGTCTCTACAGTTTCCTTAACTTTCTGATACACTGTTAAAACTGTGCTACTATTTTCACCCTTCCAAGCCTAATGCCGATAGCGCAGTTCTTGCTTCTGGCCACCAATAAGGAAATCTTACCTTACCAGTATTATTGTTAGATTAAACATTAACAAGTTAGATTAAACATCCGCCTGGCTTTGTGCTTGTTGCAACTTATTCCCCAATTTCTTAGCTAGTTTTGTAGCAATTCAGCTACGTCTTTCAATTTCCACCCTAATGCTATATCATACTTCTACTTTCTTCAACTGTAAAATTATGAAATCACCCCTTTTAACATTATACTTACATTTTTAGTACGTATTCGTTCTTGTAATGATTTTTTGGTTTGATTCATGGCCCATTTTCTAAGGATAAATATTTTGCATTTGCAGCTTTTGCTATTTCAAATGCTTTTGTGGATCCGTGTTTTCAGCCAATTGCAGTGTTACATCAACAAAAGATGCGCTAGCAAGAGTTGGCTGAATAAATGCTTGCCTTTAGTATCATCAACACATTGGTAACAATCGGCAGGCATAGCAGCTAATCAAAATCTTGACAGTTTGATTACAAATTGGTAATAAGGCGGCGCGTAATCACAGCGTACTTTACTGTTTACCAAAATCACCTTTCGTTTGAAGAAGCGTACACCAACGCTTCCATTATGGCTGGCCATCTTTTACGCGTAAACCCAGAGACGAGTGAGGCAAGTGATGAAAGTATTGACACATCTTAAATGGGGCACGAAAAGTTAATGGAATTACCGTAAAAGCTCGTTTTAGCCCCACCTTTTATAAAGCCCCCTTTCCCAAATAAAACATTGAGACTAGCAAGATCCCCTCATGGTAGCAAAGAAAGACAATGAAGTCAAAGCTACGAATTAATCGTTGTTTCGTTTTACGTTGTACCAAGACATTGCGTTTAATGTGCTTTTGCAATAGGACTGTGTCCTGGTAAAATTTTTGGCTATTCCCTGTCTATGACAGAAACGGGGAAGGCAGTTAGCCAAAAATACAAATCAACGACAAAGTTTGTTCTATTTTTCATTCTTGCTTTCATTTTCAGTTTTTCTTTTCATGTTTCATAGCAAGGAACTTTGTTCTTTGTTAACATACTTTAAACTATATTTATGTGGAACATATTCCTTTTTTTCTTCGAGCTTCTCCAACAAAGTTTTGGAAAACTTTCTGTCGTTCGTCGTTGCTGTGTATTTGGCTCGAAGCTCCAGCCTAATTTCTTGTTTTGTTTTACCGACAACTTCTGCTTCCACATATTTTCTTTTCTCGCCAGTTGTTAGAAATTGCGATAAAAATTGGGTCAGCTCTATGGGCACAAGCCCTACTAAAACATCTTCACCGTCTAAGTGTATAAACACCCAGTGCATATTTATCATAACTGTGCGCTTTGTCTCTTGGGTCAGGTTTCCAATGAAGTAGTTATCCTATCATTGGTGTCCAACTATCTTTATTAATACGTTGCCCACGAAACGGTCTTGTGAATTTGATCTGTAAAGCATTCTATAGCTTAGAGAAAATTCTCTGGATCGCGCAATAACATCATCAAGGCAGCCAGAGAAAGCAAATAAGCCTCCTTCGAATAAGCGCCCCTCTTTGAGGCTCAAAAATTAAACAAGCCCTTATTCCAGGATTTACGGTAAATCCTCTGCATTCTGATTCTGACCTTGCACAATGCAAGCTCTTTACAACTACAATGGTTAAATTGTACTATTGAAAATAAACAACACTCTAAAAACTAGGTGGATTCACAACTGGACATTGGGAAGAAACCGGATGTTCTATAATGTATGCCTCACAGAAAAACTACAAGCAATCATTCTAACAAAAGCTGATTGCAGGGAATCGTATTACTACACTTATGATTACACTTATTACACTTATAATTATTTTGAAATCTGTTACTGTACCACTACAAATACGCTTTGATTGTATTATATTAATGAGCATATCTTTAGCTTTATTTTCTACAGAGTGTACCCAACATGGTCAAATTGGGAAAGGATAATATTCAACTCGACCAACTGAAACACTACAGTATGGTTACGCAAAATAAGTCGATAAAAACTGTTGAATACAGGAAAATACGCCTTACATGATCAGCCAAAGAGAGAGCTTGCGTATTGGTTATACCAACTCTGTTAACTTTTAAACAGTTTAGAGATATATAGAATTATGACAATAACAACGCTTACCTCGCAATCTGTTAATTTCGAGTTAACACCAACAGGGACACTACATCCACCTTCCTACGATTCAATGCAAATAATGATGAGAAATAAATATGTCTATATGCGATATCAGTTGGTTTTCTCTCCTACTCTTCATGTGGATAACTAACTTTATTAAACAACAAGCAAACTCAGATTCCTCCTGCCTTGCGCAGTACAATGAAAGGTGTAAATATAGCATGCAGTGTGTTAACGTGGGAACATTCGAGTGCATAATTCGAGTGCATAAATAAAAGTTTAATGGAATATACACGGAATTTTACAAGGAAAATATACGACATTGCGCTAAAATCATACTTAAAAGCTTTTTTCGTCTGACACTCCTCAGAGTATGAAACGTCAGAAAGGAA
>JANTCA010004347.1:0-10274 GCA_024741275.1 Chironex yamaguchii
CTACTACTACTACTACTACTAATGGTACTACTACAACCACCTGCCAAACTCATCAGCAGTTCATAACTGGTATTTAGTGCTTCAGTTTTCTCTTTGTGTACATGTAAAATCATCAAATGGTTCAGCCAATGCTGCTTTATGGTTGATCTGAGAAATATTTTGATCCTACTCAGAGCACTGAAAGAATGTTCACTGACTGCATTTGTGACTGGCATGGGATGAATAAGTTTGACTATGGTAATCACTTGACTATACAGTGCACACTTTCAAGCTGTTTGAGATTTTGTCTTTTACACATTGTCCAAAAAATTAATTTCAGTATATACTTACTTTCTTCAAACAAACACTTGAAGGTACTCAACTGTGCTTGCAATGAGAATGTTGGCAAGTGATGGAAATCACCGATCTGATTAGAAATATTACAAAACAAAAATACCTGATTTTTGTGCTCCAGGGGTGCATTAGTACCTTCCAAAATGTTTTGGGGCATGTGCCCTTGACTCCTCCACCAGCTATCTCCCTGACTGCTACTACTGTTGCCGCCACCGCTGCTGCTGCTGCTGCTGCTACTACTGCTACTACTACTACTAATACTAATACTAATACTAATACTGAGTTTGCTGCTTGTGCTTTAATCTTTAATATTGTTTATAGGTCTAGTCATATGTACTGATTTGGTAGTCCCCGACATGTGTTTCATGTTTCAGATTTAAGTTGCACGATTTGAAGTATTTATTTGGGTTGTCAACTGGTGTTTCTAAAACTTAGTGACTTAAGGATGTGTAAATTATGAATTTTTCTTGTTTCCTCACACGATGTCTTAAAAACATTAAGAGCTTAGACTTTGTTTTATGATCACTATAGGCATAATTTTTAGTTTAGTGCAGGGTACTTGTATTTTCAACCTTATATCTGTCATCTATGTTCCACCCAGCTGTGTCTATACATTTGATTAATTCCTTCACCAAGATACCATTTAATTTCCATCCTGATTCTAGACACACCTAGTAACCTGTTGATTTAAGATCAGAGGCAGGTGTCTTTGTTTAATTTACTTTCTTGTAAGCTTGAAATTTATCAATATTTGTATTTTGGCCAGTACATGTGATTCTACACTGGCCTGAAATGTGTATTTAATTGAGAACAACATATAGATTTTGTTTTTTGGTAAAGACTGAAGGGTCAGTTGAATACTCTGGAGACCTACTAAATAAATATGCTCAAGAATAAAAGTATCTACAGACCGACATGACTAATAATAATTTGGACAATTTTTTGATGTCCAAACGGAATACTCTGGATTTACTTATCACGTATGATTTACTTTCCATTTATTTTTCACGTGTCAGTCCACTTTTTGGTTACATTCTACTTTTAAGTTAAATACCAGTTATTTAATTTGTTATGTTCTACAAAATATCAGACCACTAGTGATTTTTCTTAATAGATAGTTTTCAATGTAACGTACTGCTTATAGCTGTCCATTTCTTAATCAAAGAGGATGTCTACAACCACTGTGATTCCTCTTTCAATTGCACAATCCAGTAGCATGGTATATATGAATATATATAATATATACATATATTACTCATGAGTGGAGCATTACCACAATAGCTGCATTGATGGGGGAGCTGACCTCACTCAAACTTCCAATCCTCCAACTCAAAAACTGACACCCAAACCTCTATACCATCACGGCACAAAGATTTGGTGTAGGATTTTCTAAGTTCTTGGTATTACAAGACAAAACTCAGCAGTGGGAAAGGGAAAAATTCATTAATTGAACTGCCCGGTCGGTGCCAGATATTGATATATATCTATATATTGATATCCCATATTGATTGTGTCATATTATCTGAATTAAGATGGATTGGCAACGGCAAATGCGTAATTTGCTCAAGCGATGGATCGCATAAATACAAAGAATTCTATTCCGGATCATCCTCCCACCAGCAAGGAGTAGGCATTGCAGTGAAGGTCAGCCTGGCATCCTCTGTGAAATCCTTTACCGCCATATCCGACTGTTTAGCAAAGTGTGTGATTTCCTCTACCATTCCCGTCTCTGTAATTGCTGTCTACGTACCTACCAATACCAGCACCCCAGCTGATAAGGACTCATTTTATAACGATCTTAACGCATGCTTCAATAACATCGAAAACAAATGATCCTGCATTGTTGTTGGTGACTTTAATGATGAAACAGGAAGTGAAAACACGACCTGGAAGGGCATTCTTGACAAGTTTGGGTTCGGAAAATTAAATGATAATGGAACCCGGATGTTGTCATTTGCTGCCTGAAATGGGCTCATCTGTGGTAACTCTTGGTTCCGTCACAAGGATATACACAAGATTACATTTTGATCTAACGATAAGAGCACAGTCAAGCAGATAGATCATTTATTAATTAGCAAAAACATAAAGTCTGCGCTTTTGGACGTTCGTGTGTATACCAAAGCTGACGTACTTTCAGATCACTGCATGGTGGTTGCGCATTAGCATTGGCAAACCAACTGTCATCTGTTTCATTGACTTCGCCGCTGCATTCGACAGTGTCCATAGGAGTTTGATGTGGAAGGTGCTTCTACAGTATGGGATACCGGAAAAGATCGTTAACATCATATGATCATTATATGACAATGCCACATCATTTGTACGGACCAAAGCCAATATTGCAAATAAGTTTCTGGTTGTGACGGGTGTACGGCAGGGCTGCATCTTGTCACCTATGCTGTTTAATCTTGTACTCAACTGGATTATTTCACTCTGCAACTTTAACTGATAAACAACTGTAACATGATGAACTGACGTTTTACTAAAATATCCTACGATTTCTAACATTGAAAAAACTAGAAAATCTATTAAAATGCATCAGAGATTTCTCTGGTGCATGCATTTGCCATGACACATCGCACAAACTACAATGAATGGAAATGACACATGAAGTGGAATCTTATGGGCAAATAGCTGTGGAGATGTGTTGATGGCTCGGAGATAAAACCTAATGAGGAAGTGTCACAGATCAGGATCAAATGGAGAAAAGGAAACCAGAAGACACTTTACTTCATTGGTACAAGTATTGAACCTGAGCTGCAAATTCATGTTGATGATATTGAAAGTGCAAGACAAGCACGGAGTGCTTTAAATGACTAGTTTCAATATTTGTTGCTAATGCAAAAAAATAAGGTTACTCAAGCAATATTATTGGTTAGAGTTGCAGTTTGGAGGTGACATCCATGAACACATTTGGAAATAGTGTAAGTTACACAATGAAATGAAGGAGCTTGGAGAGCCTGTGGACGACAAGGACTTTGCCATGATATTGTTACCTAGCCTGCCATTTGAGGTACCAGTCTTTGACTGTGTCATTAGATGTTGCTGGTGAAGCCAACTTGAAATTCAATAGTGTTAAGGCTTTGTTAAATGAGGAAGATCGTGTGCCTTATAGTGCTGTAAGCGATCAACAGGTGACGGCTAAGATGGCTACAAATATGAATTCTGCTCATTTGAAGGCTAAATCCAGTGGACTTAAATGTTACAATTGTGGCAAGAGAGAGCATATCATTAAGAATCGTCCAATTTCAAAGAAAAGGGATTGGGGCAAAAGGAGAAATGAGGAACGAAAGACAGGTACACAAGGGTGTAAGGATGCCAGTGAGTCTGGCAAATCATCTTCATTTGCTTTGGCAGTTGGGCACCAACACATTAAGTCAGATCAAGTTTGGCTCATTGAGTCTAGTGCAACACAGCACATAGTTAGTTATCAGAATTTGCTTGAGGATTGTGTTACCTTTGAGAAGCCTTGTGAGGTCAGACTGGCTGCAGATTGCACATCAATTTGTGGAATTGGTGAAGATAACATTAGGAAAGTAAAGTTGGGTGGTGGCAAAATGCTGGTTGACTTAGAGAAAGTCTTGTGTGTCCCGGGAATTGCTGATAGTTTATTGTCAGTAAACTCCATAGCTCAGCATGGTGCCAATGTATCATATATTAAGGGAAAGTGTGTAATTAGTGCAAATGATATGGTGTTGGGAATTGGAAAGAAATATGAGCGTCTGTATGGCATTGGTGTTGTATTATCAGGTCGTGTTTGTCTCAAACTCAAGACCAGTGGACTCATATTTGTTAGATTTGTGGCATTAATGCCTAGGTCATATGAGTAGAGAAAGTTTTTGCAAGTTTCAGAATGTTGCTCAATGAATAGCCCCTGTTAAGAAAGTTGACAATTGAGTTGTGCAGAGGACAAACAGCATCATGTGCCATTTCCCAAAAGTATGTCTTGTGCAGTTGAATTACTTGGGATCATTCATAGTGATGTCATATGTTAATTTGAGGTTGAATCAATTGGTGGTTCACCATATGCTTGTACATCTGTTGACGATAAATCACGTTATGTACACGTCATGATGTTAAAAACAAAAAGCAAGGTGTTTACAAAGTTTTGTCAATTTGTCAACCTAGTTGAAGCACGAACAGGTAAACATGTGAAGGGTCTGCATGCAGATAATGGAGGTAAGCATGTGGGTCACAACATACAGAAGTTTTGCAAGGAGGGGCATTATAGTTCAGCATAGTATACACTACATCTCTGAACAAAATGATGTAGCAGAACGGCTGAATCACACATTAGTAGAATGTATGCGTTCATTGCTATATAGTGCTCGCTTACCCAAAAACTATTGGGCAGAGGCATTGAGCACAGCAACGTGTCTGAAGAATAGAACACCACATTCATTTTGGATGGAAAGACTCCATTTGAAGGTTGGCATTATGTAAAGCCCCATTTGGCTCATCTTTTTGTGTTTGGTTACTTTGCCACAGTACATGTACCCAAGCAGAGAAGACAAAAGCTGTATTTAAAGGCACATCAGAGAATATTTATTGGTTATCCAGAAGGTGTGAAAGGATATCGGTTTTGGACCAGCCCTTCATATGAAAAGACGTTCATGCATCAGTTGGAAGTTTTGCCTGAGAAGAGGCCATCTTATTGATGGCCAGCTGCAAGTTGAGGTGTGCAGTGCACATTGGCATTATCACTCATTTCAGAGATTAGGATGCATGGAGTAGTCTGTATGGGCAGCAGTGGCGTGAAGAAACTGATGGTGAGTTTGAGATACTTTGTCAAGCTGACACTTGGGAACTTATACTACTACCAATAGACAAAAATATTGTTAGGTGTAAGTGGGTCTTCAAAGTGAAACACAGGGCAGACAATTCTATTGACAGGTTCAGGGCAAGGTTGGTGGCACAAGGGTACAGTCAAGAGTCTGGTGTAGACTTTGATGAAGTGTTTTCACCAGTTGCTAGATTTAGTGCCATAAGAACCATTTTTGCATTGACCACTGTGTGAGAACTACATCAGCTTGATACATTCCTCAATGTAAAGCTTGACAAGGAAATTTATATGTGCCAACCAGAGGGCTATGTCAGTTCCAGGCGTTTTTGTTTGACTCGGCGGATCGCCCTCGCCCTTGCCGAATGATTTACAAGGGCTCATGACTGCCCTCACAAAAACGTGTTTCGCCCCCATTTTGTTTCTTTAGTTTTTAAACTGTCTGATTTATAGCCATCCATTTTAGACAAAGACAGAAACAATAAAGATAACTGCCTGCCAAACTTTTTTGACACTCTTTTTGCCAAGTTCATTGATTGTTTAGTCAGTATCATCGCAGAGTTCATTAATCTGTATTTGTATCATCGTGTTTGTTTCAAGAATTGAATTTCCATTATGAATCCGGATGGATACCAGGTCAAACTACACGATCGAAAATGGACTCGATTAATCCTGTCAGTACACCATTAGAAGTTGGTGCTAAATTTTCTAAATGTGCAGAGAACGAGGAGTCTGTTCATCGCAGCTAGTATCAGCAAGTTATCGGTTGTTTTACCTGTCTGGTGACAGCAGCCTGTCCTGATCTTTCTGCAGCTGTTGGAGCACTGAGCCAGTGTATGTCAAACCCTGGCAAGGAGCATTGGTCAGGTGTTAAACAAATTTTGCGATATCTGTGTGATACTATTGGACATAGACTTTCCAACTCTTAAGGATGGTTTCAATGTAATATTGACAGGCTTTTGTGATTCTACTTGGGGTGACTGTATCGATACTAGACATTCCACATCTGGTTATGTATTTTTTCAGTTTGATAACAGAGGAGAATATATATATATATATTTATTATAAATAAGCTTAAAAAACCAATTACCAATTTGAAAACCACATCACTACTTTTATTTTATTCATTTTCCCTCATAACAAGTGGTATACCACGCAACATGTAACTGCATTTATTTAGATTTGTACAGGAAATGTCAGGAACATTTTTCCATGTAGATTGAAAGCTGTACTGATTTCTGTTGTGCTAATCCATGTAAACCTGCACCTTATTGTTTGGTCTACTGTGCCTAAAATGTGCAACTAAGTCTCTGTTGTTAGAGTATTAGTGCAACAAATAATCAAATTTTAACAAAAAGGGTGACAAAAGTATATTGCATCAGGCTAGTTATTTCAACATGCAACAACATCTTACCAACATCAGCAGCAACAACAGCTTACCAACAGCATAGCATATCACTTATAAGCTTGGAAAAATCTAGTGGATCTAATTATATGTATATACTTTAGCATGACATTAGATAGTACCAGTTGAGTCCAACTGGAACTGTGAAAAGACAAACTGTGCATGTCTTAAGTTGATGAGCATAATAAGCAATGTTACAAATGTCATAAAGGTGAAGGCTATTGATTTTATGTTAATCGTGATAATGCATGCATGCCTCAAGTGTATATTGCAGTGGTGTAAGAAGATTGGCCTGTTTTATGTCAATTGATGTCATAACATCCTGAACATCATGCAGGAATAGCATTAAAAGCTGACACTCAAAAGGCGCTAGTTATAAATTTCTGTTCCAATAAGCCAGAAATGACTACATAGTGAAACTATTTTTGATCTGTGTAGCCAGCAAGGTTGGCCATGGAGTAAATTCATCAGTCCTTTAAGAACATGTTTAAATTGGATGTCACATATACTTTTGTATTGATTTTTCCCTGTCAGTATGTTGTTTCTTTCTTATCTTATGCATTTCATCTATTTTAGGGTTTTCAAAAAGAGCACACCTAATGGAAAGGTATGTTTCAATTTGCCCATTTGTTTTGTTTGAGCAGTGTATAGTTTATTTGACGATAAAAAGTAGAAAGTGTGTTGAATAACAGGACCACAATGTAACGTAGGTATCTATCTATCTATCTATCTATCTATCTGTCTGTCTGTCTGTCTGTCTGTATCTATCTATCTATCTGTCTGTCTGTCTGTCTATCTATCTATCTATCTGTCTGTCTGTCTGTCTGTCTGTCTGTCTGTATCTATCTATCTATCTATCTATCTGTCTGTTTGTTTGTCTATCCATTTTTCAGCACTCCCTAATAGTGTATAAAAACACAGTATATAAAATATCTGGCCCTGACTAAGGTGAAAGATCATATGCAAATAGAATCAATGTAATAAATTGAAAACCTATGTTTCAGTTAATAATACCAAGGACTTGAAATATTTCAAAAACATAGAAAAAAATACATTCAAATGAAGCTTTTTAGTCTTGTCAAGATCCCAGCATTGGAAGTTTGCTAATTATAGTTTACTAATTCTATATATTTTTTGTTTCAGTTGACTGTATATATAGGGAAGAGAGATTTCTTTGACCACATTGATCATGTAGAACCAATAGGTAAGTGTTCACTATCGTAGCAGACACTGTATTGCTGTGCTGTTTTACTTTTATTAACCTCCAAAAATTTTATCATCATGTTATCAGTGCTAAACTAACCAAAACAATTGTTGATTGTTTTGTATACATTCTAAGATCTGTAGTACCCTTTTTGTTTGATAGTATGAATCTTTTTCAAATTTATTTATTAAATTTAAGATATGCAGACTGCTGTGCCTTTGTGGAGAGCTTGATGTTGGTGTCTTCTTATAATAGAGTGTAAGACAATGCAAGAAGATGTTGATGGTTAAAAGCAAGGTCTCATCTGAGGGCAAGGAGTGTATACGTAACATGTTGTGGAGTGGAATGACTTTAAATTTGAAATTAATTCACAATATAAATGAAGGACACCACCTTTCAGGACTGATGTACCAATAGAACCATCTAGACTGGATATTTAGCAATGTTCCTTTTAAGAGGGTTTAATCCTCTTAAAAGGAACATTGCTTAGAAATGCATGGATTTATTCCTTCTTGATGGCAATCTTATGTTTTGTTTGTTGGGCTTGAGACCCAGAACTTAATGATATCAATAACATTTTCTCTCTGTAGATGGAGTTGTTTTGGTGGATCCTGAACATGTAAAAGATCGAATAGGTAGTTAGTTTACTTAAATTGTGTTTATAACTACAATACTTGTCAGAAATATTGGTATTTGCCGTTTTGTTCAATTCAGGTTTTTTTTAGATTTTCGGGTCAAAAACACCATACACAAACTGATTATTTATAAAACAAGCTTGCTATGAACATTTTGTCCTGTTTAGAGATCATTGTGTGAAGTAGACAGCAAACCAATAAGCACACTTAACTGAAATTTGCATGCCCCAATAATCTAGATCTGTGCCTCCCTTTTTTACTCCTTGTGGCCATGAAAAACTAAAGCAAAGATAATACCAAAGAAATATGTTTACTTTTAATGGTATTATGCCAGAAAAATTGAATATACCAAGCAGTTTTGAAAAGCCACAAAAGAACAGATGTTCCTTTATGTCTAGTTGCCATAAACATCTTGTGAGTAGAACTAGAGAGGTGTCCAAAAAGCATTTACCTCCACTTAACTTTGTTTAGCTAGTATGGGAAAGATTTGAAGTAATGCACTCTTGTCTGGCAGTAGGTGTTATAGATGATATTATATTAGTTATTTTGAAATAACGGCTTGTGCCAGTATTCAGAAAAGTGGTCGGAAATAAGATATAAAGAGTAAGAACATTTGAACAGTTTTTCACCTCATCAGTTCAAAACTGGTAAAACGTAAACAAAAATCAGATCGTGTTATATAGTTAAAAACTCCTGTGGCATTGCTTTTAGCTATTTATGATCATGATAGATAATGTGACAAGGATCATGTAAATAATGAAAATGCTAACCTAACAGTTTCAAGAGTAAAATTTGACTGTACGCTGTAGTTGCTCTAGTTATGCAAAATGAAGATGTCACAAGCGATCCATGTTCGATGGTTGTCTGCTAATCACTTGCTGAAGAATGTAAGGCCCAAGATAAAAGTACTTCAATTTTTGGTGATTTTAACCTCATAAAAATGGGGTCGTATCAGCAATCGTTGCCATTGAATTACGATAGATGAAAATGAGGCTTTACAAGTTTTGCATTTGTCGTTCAGTTATCCTTATTCTATGGCAAATGATGCTAGATTAAAAGTATATGCCGTTTAGCTTTCTTGATTGTTTTGTATTACTCACAGCGTTATTTTTTGTCTTGTTATGTAGTTTATTGTCATGTCCTGGCAGCATTTAGGTAAGATGAATATTTTTATATTTTCCTTTCGTTGACAACTATTCTTGTTCCTCTAAGGTTCTAGATGTCAGTGGTGAGAGTTTTTTTGCCCTATGTCTTTTGTTTGGCCACTCCAGCAATGTATGAGAAATTTATTTATATGTGGAGTGGTCTTTGGCAAGGTCTATCATCAAGTCTTTTATTATATGGCCTGCTCCTTTATCCTACGTGCTGAAACGTTTTTTGAACAAGTCTCTTGTTTTATCCAAACATGCATTACCCATTGCACACGCTGCAAAGTATTTGTTCTTCGCCATCGCATAATTTGCTTCGGGAATTAGTAGATATTCATTTCCTTGGTATATTCCCCCAGCTTACATTTTAACTTTGCATTTTTACTTTAGGTATGGACGGGAAGATTTAGATGTACTAGGATTAACGTTCAGGAAAGATTTATTTTTGGTAAGTAGTTTGCATTATCCCGGCCGTTGCTATATATGAATAATATTATAGAGACTTATACATTTTTAAGTGGTCCTATCGACTATACACCTTTTAGATTTCGTTACTTTTATTCCTGCCGCTAATGTTTTACAGTTGTTGTTAGTAACACGTTTTTAAAATTGTGAGATTGGCACTGATGTTTAAGTGTCTTCATCGTAGATGAAAAAAGCGGTTTGTAAAGAGATTTCCGCCGAGAGGAAAAAATATTTTGAAAATCGCCTTGAAAATTTGCGACATTGCGCTAAAATCATACTTAAAAGCTTTTTTCGTCTGACACTCCTC
>JANTCA010004348.1:0-10272 GCA_024741275.1 Chironex yamaguchii
ATCTAATTCCATTATTTCCGACAGTTGAATATGGACCTCTGCGAATCAGTAACAATAACTTGCCTGGTCTTATTATGTCTATATTCTGTATCATTGCACTTATTTTATCATTTGTCAGATTGCCAAATTTATCTCGAGAGCATCTCAAATTGGGAAGAGAGATACGAAACTACAAACACAAAAACGAAACCGAAATGTCAGCACAAAGGAGTGATCAAAAAGAATTCAGCAATCTGACAGTTCATAGATCGTGGTGGAAGTTGGTAGTCGATCTAGCAACCAGACGTGATATGGTTGCCTTGTTTTTTGGACAGATCGTGTGGGCATACAGCATGTCAAGTGGATTGGTAGTTCTACCGTTAACTGCTGTATTAACCTTAGGATTGAATACCACTGGAGTTGCAATTTGTTATTTGATCGGGGGTCTTCTTTGTGCAATGGCATTCACGTTTGGTTCTAAGTCTCTTCAAAAGGTCTCGTCCGTGTCAGTTTCCATTGGTGCATTCACAAGTTTCTTCCTTGCTTCAGCATTTTTATTTCTTTGCGAAATGAATCAGTCTACCCAATGGCTTGCAATAGTTTTCTTTGGTTTATCTGTTATTGGAATATACATTGGCTGGTACTTTGGCTCTTCTGCTCTCAAGTCCATTCTATCAATGAGAGTTTCTTTGGAAGAGCAAAGTTTTAGTCAAGGACTTTTTGGCACTGCTGGGTACACGACGAGTGTTCTCGCGTCACTAACAAGTGGTTTGGCATTCAGAACTTTTCACAGTTATTGTGCATGGACAATGGTGCTTAATGTTCTAGTGATGATTCTATTCTCCGCTTTTTACGAGACAATGAGTTCACCTTTCGACGAAAGTCAAAGTAGGAACGGAAAGAATTATAAAAAAGACGAACCCATCGTATACGAAAATTCCTCAGTTGAAATATTTGTTGTTGTAAACGAGAAGACAAAAGGGGAGGAATTTTTAAACAATGCTCAAATTTAATCATTTTTTATTTTTTATCTAAAAGAACAGGAATGTTCTTGTTTGATTGTCATAATTTCGGTAATTAACCTTTATGATATGGTTCCAATTCGTTATCTAGCGGTGACGTACCAGTACAGCAAGTTGTCCGAAGAACGAGCGATTATTTTTGTAATGGCTGCAATAATTCAATGTTAAAGCCTCACTGATCCGAACACAATAAAACAAAAAACTTTCAGTCGTTGGTTTTCGGAAAAGGAAAAGTTGTCTTCCCTGTCAAATAGGAAGACTTGAATGCCTGACAATCGTGTGTATCCATTCGATATAAAGTGCAAATTGGTCTTGGAAAACATTTTATGTCACTCTATTCAGTTGCAGAATTGTGTTGTTATGTAAAAAAGTGTAATAAGCATAATAGCTTAAGCTTAGATTAAATGGTATGACTGTTATAGCATACACCATACTAAATACGGCACTTTATTTTTTACCTATTCCAACAGAGAAGTATTCATTTGGTCCGTTCGTGCAACCCGTCTCATAAAATGTGCAAACTGTTGATTATTCGTTTCATTATGCAGTCGAAATTGTCATGTTAGCAGGGACAGTTGCAACAACCTTAAGCGTTGATGCACATCTTGTGCAATGTACTGAATCCAATTTGTCTCAATGCCTTGCCATAGTCGATACAATTTTTATCCATCATCTTACAGTTGCGGATGTCATTACCTTATACGGCTCAATCAACAACAGAGTGGTTGCATTTTTGGAATTTTCTATAACTTTCAGGTCGAATTTATTGTTTCATATACTGATCGTTCCTTGGTCGGATATTTGTACATTTTCCTTATTGTTGATGTGAGTAAGAGAACCCGATTCAGTTTGTTTCCTGGTTTATACTTATTGTCATGTCAACCTGCAACTACTAGTCATATATTGTTGCAAGGGACAAATTTTGATTTTCCAATGAATGGCTTAAGTTGCAGTGGGATTTTGCAAGTAGCATTCAGTGTACTATAGTTTATTCTTACTGTCTCGTAGTTAAGGTCTTTTAGAGGTCGTTTCTTTTTGCCAAGTATTGGTTCAACATTCGTGCTCTGTTTGAGACTAATCTTAAACTTGACTTGGCAAATGATTTTGTTTTTCTTTTTCCATGTTGTGAGGACTACCATATTTATGAGCATAGCTTGAACATTTTTCTTAATGGTGTTTTGTTGATTGTTGATTATAAATATCTCCCGTGATTATAAATGTAAATTTTTCACGAGTACTTGTTGCTATCCTAAGCCGGCAACTGCTTGCTTATTTTCCTATCTCGCTCTATAGATTTTTTGTTGATAGTTGAAACATATTATGTATGACAGTTAGTGTGTCTTATAAAGAGTACATTGACACTTTATTCGTAAATAGGAATCGCCTTGAAAATTTTCGTCATTGCGCTAAAAACATACTTAAAAGCTTTTTTCGTCTAACACTCTTCAGAGTATGAAACGTCAGAAAGAAAGTATATGTATATGGCAACCTATTTATACGAAACATGTAGCAAAACTAGCCAATCCTAGACAAGAAAGGAAACAAAGAAAGAGAAAATAAAGAAACAAAACATTATTGAAAGAGTCCAAGTGAAAAAACCTTCTGCCTACAGAGAAAAGCAGTTTGCCGGTTGAAACATTTTGGGGAACATTGTTTTTGGACATGGTAAACTGCAGGTTGTCCTTGGCTTAACATCCCTCTGGTCTGCCATAGATTTTGGTTAATTGCCAAACATAATTTCGAATGCAGATAATCCCATAGCATTCTCGTGACGGTTGATGCTGTATGTTGCTTCATGTAGGGCATCGGTCCATTGATGGCCTTCAAGTGCCATAGTGCACAATCTATCTTTCAAGGTTGCGTGGTACCTTTCAATACTACCATTTCCTTCAGGGTAGTAAATGGTACATCTGCTGTTTCTTGTATTTACACTTTTAATACTTCTTGGAAAATTGATGAAATAAATTGGCTACTGTTATCTAAGTGTAAAAACCTTGGAGGACCAAACAAAGTAAGCAAGTGCTTTTTGAAAACTTGAGCAACAGTCTTTGTAGAAACATCTCATACAGGGACAGCCAGAAAAAAACTTGAAGCTTGATTAAGCATAGTAACAATAAAAAAAATCCATGGCGGTTAGGCAACTTTCCAACTATATCATTAGCGACAAATTCACATGATTGCCACTGAGCTATATCAGGGATTTTTTCTTGAGGGACAAGGCTTGTACGACTCTTTGCCTTCTTGCAAACAGTACAGTTTTCTTCAATTGCTTTAATCCTGGCATGAAGATTCTTGTCCCAGTATCCAAGTTCCAGCAATGCTTTTCTCACTTTGTTTTGACTGAAATGACCTGACTCATGATAAATTTTGATAACATCATCTGTCAAATTCTCTTGCATTGCAGCACATTTTGGTATGAAAGATTCTGCCAGCGGGTTGAGCACGGACTGTGCCTGCTTCACGTCTCTCCTCAGACAATCAGCGTACACATTATCTCTCCCGCAAATATATTTAACATTGACGTTACAATCAGAAATTTCTTCGAGGTACCGAGCATGAAGTTCATTTGATGGAGGTCTGTGGGCAATCAGTGCAGTTAGTGGAGAGTGATAGGATAGCCATGAATAATGTGCCTAAAGTGCTTTAGGGCATTTACTAACACACAAAATTCTTGATCGATTACTGAGTAGTTTCGCTCAGCTTTGCTAAACGTTCTGTTTCTTTGAGACAGTTCTGCACCCATTGCTGTATCACTTGTGCCAATATGCAAATGGAATTGCGAGAAGTTGGGAAATTTGAGTGTTACTTGGTTCTCAGCAACTGTTTTAATTGACTGAAAAGCCGATTTACACTCTTTGTTCCAGGCAAATTTTTCTTTTGGGCTTTTGGTGACGAATATTGGCTTGAACATATGTGGAAGACTTTGCAGATATCGCGACAGATAGTTCACAAATCTGCAAAATCGATCTGCCTCTTTTTTCGACGTAGGATGTTTGGTATTTCGTATCACTGCAATCTTTTCTGGATCTGGTGTTAAGCCAGTTGAAGAAACAATATGTCCCAGATATTTGACTGACTCAGCATAGAAAACACAATTTGGTTCCTCCAGTCGTAGGTTATGAACTTTCAGTTGTTGAAATATGGCACACAAATCATTCAAGTGGTTTTCAAATGTATTGGAATCACTATAAGGCACAGTATTAGGGAACAATCCTAATCCATTCTTGTGACTCTTGTAGTTATTCATGGACGATGGTTGCAGACGTTGATTGACATTGTAGTTTGGACATGCGCACTACATATGTTTGTTAAGATGATTCATGTTTTATCTTCTTCCGAGTTTGTCAAAAAAAAAGTAAAAAAAAAGAAGGTATAACGATTATGAAAGAAAAAGTGTTGTCTTATTATGGATTTACGTAGCTTTCCCTCAACAGGTTATGGGCCCAGGTCACGATTATACTTCAATGGAAACCCAGAAACCTTCCCGATATGGGAAACACGCTTCGTGAATTATCTCTACACGATCGATCAAGGTGTATACAGCGCCATGATTGGAACGGAAACAGGCGACGAATTCGCTGCAAAAAACAGGCGAGCATATGCGGAACTCGTACAAGTCCTAGACGAACGCTCGTTACAAGTCTTTATGCACGATACAGCAAATGATGGAAGAGCAGTATTTAGGGTCTTAAAGGAACATTATGCCAGCACTGAGAAACCCAGAGTTGTGACTCTGTACGAAACAGTAACTACGCTTAGCATGGCGGCAGAGGACGACATCACAAATTACCTGATCAAAACTGAATGAGCGGCTACAGGACTAAGAGCAGCTGGGGAAACAATTACGGACAACCTTGTAATTGCAATGGTTCTCAAGGGTCTGCCAGAATCATATAAAGCATTTGTTGTGGTACACACTCAACTTGCTAGGTGTAAAACGTTTACAGAATTCAAGGCAGCACTCAATAACCATGCGAATACAGAAGCACTTCACGCACCTATGCAGTCATCTGCAATGGCGACCAACAACAAAGTAAAATCAACACGACAGTCAGCTCAGAAATCAGTAGGAATGATTCATTGCTTATCTTGTGGTGAAAATGGACTTAAATCACGAGACTGTCGCTCAAAGTCGAAACTAACGTGCAAATTTTGAGGAAAACAAGGACATGTAGACAGTGTGTGTTTTAGAAAGAAAGAGTCGACCGCACATGCTACAACAGTAAGTAACGACTTCTCATTTGTGACTACAACATACGCTAATGGAACGATCGTACATGGCGACAACCTCCTTGTAGACTGTGGGGCTACATGCCATATCGTCAACGACAGAAAACATTTTATAACATACGATGAGACATTTAGACCAGATACACATTACATAGAACTCGCTGACGGAACAAGGAGCAACGATCTTGCAATTGCAAAAGGAAATGCGAAGTTTACAATATTAGACTCTAACGGAACACCACAAAACATCACCTTGAATAATGCACTAGTAGCTCCAAAATTCCCTGTAAGCCTCTTCTCAGTTCGGGCAGCAACAGGTAAAGGAGCGAATGTAGTTTTTACAAAAGAAGCAGCCAGCTTAATCTCAGGGAATACTAGATTTGAACTGGAACGACTTGGTAAACTGTACTTCTTGCCAAGCGATGACACGACAGCTAATATGACCAGAACGTTCGAAGACTGGCATAAAAGACTAGGACACATCAATTATGATGACATTATACAGCTTAGCTCTGTTACTCAAGGTATGACAATTACACAAACGAATAACAAGAAGACTTGTTCAACATGTAAACAAAACAAAATGACTAAGTTACCAAAAACATGTGACGAGCGACCCATACATGCAACACAACCCTCAGAACGAGTCCACACAGATATATGTGGGCCAATAAATCCGAAAGCAAGAGAAGGCTATAGATATATCATCAATTTTGTGGACGAATACACAAGTATGATATTTGTTTATTTCCTACGCTCAAAGGATGAAGCACACAATGCCTTAAAGAACTTTTTAGCCAATGTTGCAGTAATAGGACGAGTTAAAGAACTTCACAGTGATAATGGCACAGAATATCTGAGTCAAACCTTTCGACAAGTTCTCCTAAATAACGGAATCAAGCAAACGACTACATCACCATACTCTCCATTTCAGAATGGTAATTCTGAGCGCAACTGGCGCAGCCTGATTGAAATGGCACGATATTTACGAGCTGATGCAGGAATTGCAAAAACATTCTGGCCTTATGCAGTACGACACGCACAATACTTGCGGAATAGAAGCTTCCAGTGTCGAGCCAAATGCACTGCTTACGAACTATTTACCGGTATCAAACCTGACATGAGGCACATCCATCCTTTCGGATCACCATGCATACTTTATAAAGAAGGCCCTAAACAAAAGCTGGACCCCCGGGGATATGAAGGTATCTACCTTGGTATCAACCCAATTAACAAGGGCTATTATGTACTTATGAACAACAAAGTCAGTACATCACGAAATGTTACTATACTTCAAACCAACTTTGAAGAACTAGAGCCGATAATAACAAAAACAGAATTGCCAAGCGAAGTGACAACCAAACAAGAATTTGATGTTAAAAGTTAAAAAAGGATATCAAGAAACTGAGCAACAGGAAGAAACATCAAGACTGCAACGTGAATCAAGGCCACCCAAATATTAGGACGATTACTATCTTGCAACAACCAATGTGGATTACGCTTATGCTCTAGTGCCATTTATACCAAATAGTTATGATGAGGCAATGAATTCTCAAGATGCAAGAAATGGGAAGCAGCTATGGACAGAGAGATGAACACCCTTATGCAAAACCATACATGGGACCTTATCCAACTACCAGAATCACGAACAGAAACCAAGGGACGTTGGGTTTATACATTGAAACAAGGCACAAATGCAGGAGAGCTACAGTACAAGTCGAGGTATGTAGCACGAGGTTTCAGCCAAATTTACGGCTTAGACTATGATGAAACCTTCTCCCCGACTGCAAAATTCACCTCAATACAGATGCTCCTCCAGAAAGCCGTCAACGAAGGTTTATATATTCACCAAATGGACGTTAAAGGAGCATATTTGTATGCACCAATTGATAAAGATATTTACGTTCAACAACCAGAGGGTTATGTTAAGAAAGATGAAAAGGGGAATACACAAGTCTCATTTACGCAAGTCTCTCTTTGGACTGAAGCAAAGCGGACGAAACTGGTTCACTACATTGACAGATTTTCTTGAGTCCAACAGATTCATATGCAATAAGGTTGATCCTTGTGTTTATAAACGGATCGAACGAGACGATCGATGTTTCATCCTATTCTGGGTTGATGATATCATTATTGCCAGCAACAATTTTCAACTTATCGCAGATGTAAAAGGTATGCTATCCGACAAGTTCCAAATAGATGATCGAGGTGAACTGAAGTGGTTCTTAGGAATCGATTTCAGCCGATCTGGAGTTGGAAACTATGAGATGAGCCAGCAGCGATATTTAAAAAGTGTTCTGCAACGCTTTGGGATGACTGACTGCAAAACCGCTTCAACACCAGCTGAGAAATCTCTTCAACTACAGATCAGAAACGAAGACGAAAAACCGCCGGACTTCCCCTACAGACAAGTCATAGGGAGTCTGGTGTACTTGGCAATCGGCACGCGACCAAATATCAGTTGGACAATATCGAAATTGTGGCAACATTTAGAAAAGCCATCAGAACAACACGTCACTGCAGTTAAAAGACTTCTGCGATATTTGAAAGGAACTGTCAATCTCACAATAACATTTAGCCCTACTGATGGACAACTCAAAGGTTTCACCGATTCTGATTGGGCCAACAATACAGATGACCGCCGTTCCACTTCAGGATATGTTTTTACTCTTGGCAGTGGACCAATATCATAGAAATCAAAAAAGCAGGCTACCATTGCTCTATCTTCATTTGAAGCAGAATACATGGCTCTTGCCGTAGCAACAAAGGAAATGTTGTATTTACAATCCCTTTGCAAAGATTTAGATTTACCACAATTACCCCCGTCTGTATTATTTTGTGATAATCAAGGAGCAATTGCCTTGACCAGTGTAAAGTCTAAGCAACATCAACGCACTAAACATATTGATGTGCGATACCATTTTGTTCGAGAGCAGAAAGATATCAGCCATCAGTACATTGATACAGAACACAATTTAGCTGACATTTTAACAAAACCGCTAGGTAAAATTAATCACCGCAAAATTATTAATGGACTACAGATTGAGGGGGAGTGATAGGGAACAATCCTAATCCATTCTTGTGACTCTTGTAGTTATTCATGGACGATGGTTGCAGACGTTGATTGATATTGTAGTTTGGACATGCGCACTACATATGTTTGTTAAGATGATTCATGTTTTATCTTCTTCCGAGTTTGTCAAAAAAAAATTTTAAAAAAATGGGTATAACGATTATGAAAGAAAAAGCGTCGTCTTATTATGGATTTACATAGCTTTCCCTCAACACACAGGTTTCAAGCCACCAAGAACCACGTTCATCAAATTGTTGAGATGTAGCTGGCGCGTTTCATAACCCAAATGGCATTACACAAAATTCATACAGTTCAACCCGAAACTCAAATGCAGTCAATTTTTTGTCTTCTTCTCCAACAGGAACCTGCCAGTAGCCGCTGGCACAGTCAAGTGTTGTAAAATATTTGCAACCCTCAAACGTTGTCAAAATACTGTCCACCTTTTTGATAGGATAGCCGTCTATAACAGTAACTGAATTCAGATGGCAAAAATCTATAACAAATTGCCATTTGCCATTCTTCTTTTCACGAAAAAGCAGGGTGACCTCCATGGGGACTTTGAGCTTCTAATAATGCCTCGTTCCAGTATTTCATTAATTTGATTGTCACCTTCTTTCACCAAATCATGCGGTACGTTATATGCTTTTGCACAAAAATGACGTGCATCAGGAGTTACATAAATCTCGTGCTCAGTGGTGCAACACACTGAACCAGAAAATCCAAAAAGTTGTCTAAATTATTTCAAAATTGCATGCAACTTACGCTTTTGATCAAAATTGAGATTCTTGCTAAATTTTACCAGTGACAGGTCACTTTGGTTGACCGATGACATGGCTGCAAAAGTCATGCACACTCAAACGCTCTTAAACCAGGTAAATCCAATACCAAATTCCGGATGCAATAACAAAGAAAGATAATAGCTTTTCTTTGTCATCAATATTAACATTGAGAATAACAGTTCCATTTGAGTAAACCAACTGCAGGTTGGCTAATTTACGGCAATAGGGCTTTGGAGTTAAATTCAGCTTGCGACACAATTGCTCAGAAATTATATTTAAGTCACTACCAGAATCAAGCATGCATGTCACTTTTGTTGAAAAGCCAGTTTCGGAAGTACAAATACAGGAAAGCAAGGTAGCCCCAATCGTACACTTCACTGCTCCTTACTGGGGCAGTCGTCGGTTTTTTGTGCGATAATACCGTGCAATATGATTCAATTTACGACATTTGAAGCATTTCATGTTGGCGTATGGTCGACAGCTGCCAGGTTTTTTCCCAGTTGATTTGCCACCCAATGCCACAGAAAATGTAGGCAATTTAAGGTGATTCATGAAGAATGAAGCTTCTGTAAATTTGTTACATTGTTTGGCAATAAACAGGTTATTTGGTCGAAATGTCTGAAATTTTTGTCTTCAGAAGCTCGATGTAAGTGTCATCTGGGTAGCAGACCACTTCCAGATGAATCGCTTTGTTCTTAAACTCTTCCCAATCGTCCTTCATGGTAATAACCGGCAAATCATCCGCTGTGATGCTTCTTTCCTTTCATTTTGCTCAAATTTCTTTTACTTGTGCAAGAAGCGTTGCATAAGTTCCTCGACCAGCCAAAAGTCGTTGCGAGTCTTTCACAATTTCTTCAACGCTGGTTTTCATAAGAGCTAGCTTCATCGTTTTCCTTCGGGTTTCACTCTCATCTTCACCTGGTTTAAGTTTTTTTGCAGCATAAAATTAGGAACTCTGATTCAAGGACAGACTGCCAGGCATAAAAATGTATCTCAAACGACAGCTTCATCCTGTAATGTGACTTCAAATCACAACTACTGACTGGTTCTATATATCTGAAACTTAGTAAACCTTTAAGTTTAGGAGACGACAAAAAAAACCCTCAAGTCTACTTTGACATCCTTCTTCTACATGTAGTTATTTGCGTCTGACTTTACATACAATTTTTACCAACTTAAACTTTACAAA